>JACEGR010002670.1:0-122544 GCA_014170235.1 Listronotus bonariensis | reverse complement strand
TTCATAATTGAGACGAATAGCTCTTCCCTGAACAGAATCAAGAATGCTCAGGGTTGTGGTGGACGCCATGCCCCAGATATGAGAACAATATTCCAAGGGAGGTCGGATTTGGGACACATATAAAGTGTATAAATTAGAAGCGGAAAAATACTTTTTGTCTCGAAAGAGAAATCCAAGCTTTTAGAAGCTGCCGTGGCTATAGATACAATGTGTTTATGCCAGTTAAGGTTACTTTCAAATGTGACGCCCACAAGATTGAAGGTGTCTTTGCTCTGTAAAACTTGGCCGCTCATAAGTAGAGGATGAGTATTTGATGACTCTTTTCGCGACAAGGAACATGATTGTGTTTTGGATGCATTAAAATGGACGAGATTTTTGGCGCCCCAATCCAATATTAAGTTAAGATCCTGCGAAAGAGATATCTGCATCGCTCTGCGTTTGTTTTTCAAATCAGGTTTAGTGATGGGTATAGGAACCTGAAAACTGGAGTGAAGGGTACTATCGTCGGCAAAACTATGAATGGAATTAGTTGTGGACGAGAGAAGGTCGTTGATGTGAAGAAGGAACAATGTTGGTTCCAGAACTGAGCCCTTGAGGGACTCCAGCATTTACTTGGTGAAAGCTTGATTTACATACATTTACTTATACGTATAAAATAAAGTATTATCAACTTTATTGTAGACTGTTATTAAAAAATACTTACCTGAGGCCGGAAAATTCCCCGAACGTTTAAGATAAAATCGTAAAGTTTAATGGCAAAATAGTAAATAATGATTTTTTGGTTTAAAACGTCGTATAAATGTGAAGGGTGGTATGTATGATGGTAGTTTAAAGACGAAACGTCGGATCTTACATTTATTTACATCATGTTATAAAGGAGAATAAGTGGCAATGATAATGTGTCGTTTGTTTAAAAATATCTTTATAAATAAACTAAAAGAAACTAGATACTTTGTTAAAAAAAAATCGTTTTTTTGTTGGATAATTCTGGAACAACTGCAAATATTTAAATTTTAAAACGAAATATTGTTTAGCATAAAATTGCACAACTTTGCCCCAATTTAACGAACCCTGCACCTCTTATCGTCTCCAAGATCCCAATGCGCCCGTCGAATTTGTAACACCATTTATATGTAACCACTTTTTCCTATAAGTTTTCTTTGAATTAACGTATAGGAAAAAACAGCAGGTTTTTTTGGATTAAACTTTTTTTAATTAATTTTATTTTAATAGGCGACTTTCACCTAATATAAAAAAAAATCATGTGTTGATCGCTTTTCACCAGAGCCAACTCATATTGTGACGTGTATTTTGAAATTACATAGGGGCTACTTTACGTCACTGGAACCAATGTACCATATGGAACTATCTTCTGGAACCTTTAGACCGGTGGACCATCAAAACTAACTTTGCATTTTTAAAAACTAACTTAACTTATTTGAGTAACTTAATTTAGTACGGGCATACCCCTCACTAGGGGTAGCCCGTACAGAGCTGAACTAAAACTTTAACTTTATGCTTGACTTCACTAACTACTTCTTATCTGATAATCTCCTTTAATTTCTTTCTCTCTTCTTTAAATATCAAATTTTCCAGTGTTTGTTTTGCATTTCTACGCTACCCAGTTTGTTTAATGTTTTTATTTTATTATTATAAGAGTAACCTAGAAAATTGTTTAATTTATACTTTTAAGACTTTGACACCTCACGTATATTTTTATGTAGCAAATTTCCCTATGTTAAGTAAACCAACTAAAATGTATACTTATTTTAAAATTCCCAAAAATGTATATTTTTAAAATTACCAAAATGTATACTTTTTATACTTAGGTGTTCACAATATACAGAGTGTCTCTAAAGGTGCGGAAAAAAAGCTTTACAAATTCGTTGGTCTAAAATATGACGATCTAACCCAACTGACCTTTTACGTGAATGATTTTAGAAATACAGAGTGTCAAAAATTTAATTTTGAGCTTTTTCTAAATACGTTTGTTCATAATACTTGTATTTTCATAATATTTGTCTAGAAGAGTTTGGGAAGAAAAAAATTAAACAATGCTATCAAATTAATTAAAGGAGGTTACTTGCGGTATACAAAAATTAAAAACAAAATAATTTTATTTAGCCACTTTTTAGTTAAATTTTTAGGAAAAATGTTTTATTCTTTGAGCAAACGTTTTTAAGATATCTGGATTTAAAAAAGACAATTTCTGTATGGTCAGGTCTAAGCTATACAGGGTATTTGAAAATAAGATGTTGATGATTAAGGGTGTAAAGTCTTGGGTGATTTTTAAAAGAAAAGTTCCAGTAAACTCATCTCCAAAATGACCTAATTTTTAAGGGTGGTAAAATTTTTATAATATACGTTTTTTATTCTTCTTTGTATCTCAAAAGTTTGACATTTTTGTCATAGGTTTAATTGAAATTTTGTTATTGATATGACTGGAATTATACTTTTAATAATCGGCATTCTATTTGGAAAACTCTGTATGGTTTAGACTCTGCCATGCAAGAACGGAAATTTTAAATCTGAATAATTTAAAAACAGTTATTCAAATCAACCAAAAGTGTAATACAGAGTGGCTAAAAAAGTTATTACATTTTTCATTGGCGCACGATACCGCATGTGGGGCCATCTGGAGTTTATATTAAAATTAATAGCAGAATACAATTGTTTATCTCTCGAAACCCCTCAGCTAAATACAGGAAGAATAAACCAATTATTAACAAAATTATGTAAAAGAAATTAGAACGAGATTGAATTTTTGCCCCCTGTATCTCCGTAATCATTCACTTCTGGACGAAGGTAAGCTTTTTCGCATTTTCTCGAAAATTATTATAGTTAGATAAACATTTTAAAAATTAAATCAATAAAGCGTTAATCTACAAAATCGACTCTAAATATCTTTTTTGAATTGTTAAAGAAGTGAGATCTTTGGATTTAAAAAGTATTACTACTTTGATGAAAAAAAAAAAAACATAAAAAAATTCAAAAAAATTTACAAGGTCACATGTTCTTTTCAGATATGTATCTATTTAAAATACCTAAGATATTCATTGTACAAGTTTTTTAACAATTATTTAAAAAAATATAAACAATTAAATAAAACCAAAAAAAGTAAAGTTCTTTGGGCATATGGCTCATTAATGGACGGTAAACATTAATAAATAATAACCTGTAAGGTTTCGGCTACTATGATTGGTTGTTTAAAAATTACGGAGTCTCCAAAGAAAATGGAATACCCCGGGCCCGACCAAGACGGTGACACGTGTTTCGTCATTGTTAAGACTTGTCATAGGCGCTTCAGGCCGTAGACACCTTGATGATGCCCCGATTGACAATAAATATCCTTTCTGATTACCAGAACTAACAAATATAGACACCGGTGCCATCTCACCAAGAAATTTAAAAACAACCAGCCATAGCATCGAGAGGTTAAAGGTGGTAGGTAAAAGTGCGCCATCTAGTTGTATATGGAAAAAGTTAAAAATGCAACATACTGTTATGCCAACAAACCATAAGGAAACTGGCCGCCCATCAGTCTGCGGGTTTGCAGAATTCGGATGTGTATTTCTCGTAAAAATATTTTAGTGTAAATATTAAATTGTCTATAATTTTTTTTAAATAATAAGTTTTTTTATTCTAAGTAACATTTATAAGATATGATTTTAAAAAATAATTAAAATGTTAACTTCTTTCATAAACTTCTTTTTTATCGGGGTGGTTTTTGACTGCGTTGGACTAAATAATATCTTAAAGATACAAATATTTCATGTCCTGTTGCCAATTTAAAACATATAATTTAAGACGATTTTGTAGATCATTTTACGCTCTTTTAATTTTATTAGGTTTTAATACAAAAGTAGGATCTTTAATTTAAGCAAAATTCAAGCAAAAATTAGGGCTTGCAAATTTCAGTTCACAACGTTTATTATTACATTTCGCAGCCTTTAACTCTCTTGTTTACTGACACAAATATCGCAGCGATACATATAATTCAGCTATAAGAACACGCAGGAACTAATTTTAATACTTCATATTGTGTTCGGCACAGCAGGAATTTTGTATTGTCTATAGTGACTGCAGCGTCTCCATAGAATCGACAACAAGAGTTACAAACTAATTTTGAATTCAGGGAAAGCAAAGTAATGCCGCGTCCCGAATTTTACATTATTCAGTGGAATGACATCCAATGTTTGGGTGTATTTTATTAAGGCAGTGGCAGTGGGATGGTAATAGGTCGTAGGAATTAGGAGCATATATATATATCTTTTAACTGTCTTTAAAGGGAGTACAATACTTTGTAAAATACACCAAGACAGTAGGAATTTAGGAATTTTTTTCTATATATATATATATATATATATATATATATATATATATATATATATATATATATATATAATTCAAACTTGTAAATATTGGGGATTGCAGCAAATGAAAGACAGAATACTCTTTAAAGTTTTTCCAAGCTTTCGGAAATGTTTATTTCCATTTTCAAGGATACTGAAATGGATAGAGTATTCTGTCTTTCATTTGCTGCAATCCCCAATATTTACAAGTTTGAATTCCAACTAGTCAGCAACGACTACCTCTCTCTATTATATATATATATATATAGTCATGGTAAATAGCATACAAAATCAGCGTCTACTTATTGGACAAGTTTCGTTGTCCAGCGGTAGGATACTATGATTTTGTATGCCATTTACCATGACTCGACTACAGCCTCACTGATGAGTTCCTGTAAGGCAGGCGAAACCGGTCTGGGGAGAGAGTCGTGGTGGATAGCATAGAAAAGCAGGATGTTTTCTTTTAACTGTCTTTGAAGGGAGTACAATACTTTTTAATATATATATATATATTTAATATATTTATATACGTACAGGGTAGAACAAAATATGGGGACAGTCTTTCAGATTCATACCCATACAGTGTGTCCCAGGATACGTGTTATAAGAGGACCAATGGGCCAAACATTTTTAATTTTAAATCTGCATTTTGGGAAAACTAATTACATGGTCCGGTAATAGTTCGATATAGCGGTTTTCGCTATTATGAGAGATTTTGAGAAATTCTTTTTCAGGGCGTTTCTATATGTTGATTATGACATAAATCTGTGTGTGCGTTTTCCAAAATCCATTTCTATAATTTATTATTAATAAAAACATATTTACGGGACGGTGTGTGTGTTCTTATCTTAAAGTCAATTTTATTACTGGTCTAGCGAATATATCGATTTTAATAGGTTTTAGTATAAAACTAAAATCTTAAGTTTAAGCAAAAATATTATCCTTTATTAAGGCTTGCAAATTTTAGTGCAAAATGTTTATTATTACATTTCGCAGCTTTTAATTCTATTATTTACTGAGACACATATTTTAACGATACATATAATTCAGCTATAAGAACACGCAGGAACTAATTTTAATACGACGATATAGTATAATTTTGAAGTGGCGTACCTATTTTTTCCTTAACAATATCTGGTTGGGGCTCAGTACGCACCCCACTGACACAGCTGTAAACAGCTTTTTACCGTCATTATGCTCTATTATAATGCCAATTTGCCTGTCAAATCTCATTCAAATTTACTTAACGTGGTTTTTAAATTATAAAAAAAAGGAAAAATCAATTAAACTTTAACACCCTGTATCTCGAAAAAGAGGCGTTTTTGGACCCATGGTTATAAGAACTTTTTTATTATTTTTATAAAAGAAACTTCCACCCGGACGTTGGCGTATGTTTTTTAAAACACCTTGTCTGTATAAAAGGCCAGTGAAGTACATTTTTCTCTCAATAATATTGGCTGTGGTGCCCATTAAGACGCCTCTGGACCGAATAAAAGTCAATTTAGTTAAAGCTTTACAAGCGCTTTATTGCATCAAACAAAAGTTCCAAATTTCAATTTAATCAGTTGATGAAGTGATCAGATATTTATAAAACACCGCCTTTTTAAAAACGTTACCGCCCTGTATTTCTGAAACTAAGTAACTCTGGGAATATGTTTATAGAAACTTTTCTTTATAAAATGACATAAGAAATCACTCTTTAAAGTTCCGTACCGTATTTAGAAAATACCCTGTATATTAATTGGTAAAATAGTCCTTTTTAAGCCACCCAACATTCAACATACAGTTATTTGTGTGGCAATGTATTTTCTCATTGGGCATGACTATTATGAAGAGGTACTTTTCTTCGTAAAGTTAATAATTATAAAGTTCTCTATTTGTTATAGTATATTACATCACAAGTGTGGAAAATGACTAATTTCACACGAGTGGGAATATTGTAGCACAAGGCGTTAGCCGAGTGCAACAAACCCACGAGTGTAAGAAAGTCATTTTCACACGAGTACTGTACACTATTTTTCCTACGACCACAAATTAGTCACCAAATACTAAATTTTAAGTTTGTTTGTCTTTACAGAAAAAATAAAAAACAATTTAGAACTTTACAACACTAGGGTGATTTTTACTTTGTAACACTAGTGTGATATGTACTTTTCCTCACTGCTATATTATACTGTTTTGAAAATATTTTTACATCGAAAATCACCTACCTAGAAGCATTATATAACTTTTATCATTTTGGAATTTAAAAATGCCCTCACTTAATAAAAATTGTATGGTTTGGTTAGGTAATAGTTTAATACGGTTTTCTGCTATTTTAAGGGTTTTTTAAAATTATTGATACTTATATATTTTAGACACTTCTCTAAATAAAACGTAAGTGGCGCATATCCAAAATATTATCCAAAATATTTCGTTTTTTAAAAAATATCAGTAAACAAACTTATGGGACCGGGGGAAGAGAGGTGCTGGGTGGGGTAAAATTGGTAAAACGAGTTAATAAAACTGAACATCACATGTAAAATTACATTTTTTCCTCATAATTTAAAAAAAAAAATATAAATAAAATGAAAATTGTAAATGCATAACCTAAAGTCCTAGAAGTAAGAAAAAAACGACAACTAAACGTCAGTTATACCATGCAAAATATGGAAAGCATTTGGCAACGTCGGAAGGGTCTGATTCTATTTATGCATGGATAAAAAAAGTGGATTCATAAAGTGTGTATTAGCCTCAGGTTTAATTAGGGGATTAAAAAAAAGATTTTACTAGTTGTTTGAGTACACGAAGACAGAGAGAAAGGAATTTGATCTGTAGGAGTTTTTTCTCTAGCGCTTTAGGTCGAACGGTCAAGCGGCAAGACTGCCTCTATAAAGTGCGTGCTCAAAGGTAGAAGGGAGATTTTTAATTTGATCTACTTACCTGACAACACTGTGCCACTGAGTGAGCAGTCAGTGAAAGTTGTTTTTGTGGTTATGTCTATTTTTGTTTATGTTTTTATTTTTTCGGAAATTTTACTATTACTCTTTTTAATATTAGAAGAAAGCCTATAATGTGTAGTAACTTAACGTTAATAAGATGATTTTCGCTAATTTGGGTTCTACTGTTTAAGGTAAGTAAAAATTTTTTTTTACTGGTACTACAATAAGTATGTCACTTGCAAAACCAATAGCAGTTTTTAGAATGACATCATAATATCACATCACATGAGTGTTGTAAAGTACTTTGCAACACTAGGGTGATATAACGCATTTTCTATGCATTAAACCAGTGTGCTATTTACTATTTTCACAAGTGGTCGTAGGAAAAATACATTAAAGACATGCTGTTTTTCTATATCATAGATCCACTTTAACAAAATACACGAAAAATAGATTTATTTAAAAATATATTTTCCACTTTGCGTGGACCTCAAGAGTGATTTTTCTCATCCTTAATGGAGCTGAAACCCGAGTATTAAATATCGCGCATCTTTTTCGTTTAGGTCTATCATTTTCCATCAATTCTTGTCAAACCATTGATGGAACGCTTTATTTTATCTTACATTGTTGAAAACGCGGGGAAACTGGGTCTAACTGTCGATTCTGAGGTTACGCCGCACCGCATTTACTTATATAGGCCTATCGGGTTTCGGGTTACAACTGTAAAAGGGGTTTCTTTCCGTCGATTTACAGAGACGTATTTACCTTCTTTTTCTTCATTTGAAAATATTTACCCATTTTTAAAATAAGAACCTATTCAGGTTCTGTACAGGGTGTCCTATTTTCGTGTGTTTTACGGGGTTTCTCGCTTATAAGTGAAGTTACAAAGATGCGGTTTTCGCGACACCGTGCTACTTATTTGTCAAACGAAAAATGCAGCAACCAGATTTGTCCTAGCTTCCTTAGTTTCTTCGCTACGTGGTGAATTTAAAAATGTTGTATTTTCGGTTACCCCTCGTATCTCAGGTATCTGAAAACTTATCGAAAAGATAAAAACGGACCCTTATAGAACTTTTAGCGCAGAATTCAGTAGCGTACTTGAAATTTTTCTCGGGTTTACTTTCTTTGAGATATTAGCCAAAGTTTAACTTTTTAAACGAACGAAGTTTCGACTATATTATATTTTTAGAAAGTTCTCAGTGTGGCAAATAATATTACGAAAAAACACCCCGTATATTTTTTCGTCATATTATTTGCTACACTGAGAGCTTTCTCAGAATATAATATAGTAGAAACTTATTTTCATAAACAGCATGAAAACATGCAATTATTTACTTTTTAACATATTCGGCTTTGGTTAAAATTAATGACAGTCAAATTAATCAACGTCAAATAATTGCTATTGAATTTTTAAATGCTAGTTTCAAGATTATCGTTGGCTTGTACTGTCCAGTGCATAGCAATAAATTCTTTTGGCAAGATGCCCTCTGAAATAGCTGCCTATTTACGTCTTCCAAACCCAGAACTTTACACGGGACATAGCTTTCGCCGTTCCTCAGCTACAATGTTAGCTAATTCTGGTGAAGGCATAACGAATATTAAAAGACTTGGAGATTGGAAGTCATCATCTGTTACAAAAGGCTACCTAGAAAGCTCTACAAGTTTCAGGACGAACTTATCAAACAAAATATTATCCCAAAATTCATCTACCTTTGAACACAGCAAAACGCACTCAAGGCCCATTGTACCGTCTTCTAGCAAGCAACAATGTGTCTCTGTTCCTGTAACGACGACCGGTTCAATTGCACCTCAACGGCAATCTCCAACTCCGCAACTTACCCACAACAACTTGCCTCTGCGATTCATTTGCAAAATGCTACTAACTGTTCTTTTACGAATAATGGTGTTAATAATAATAAGCAGTAATGGTAAAAATAAATTTTATCAAATGGTTGTTTAGTTTGACTTTTCCACACACTCGTAGAAAAAATAGCTTTCCTAACACGTGCCGAAAAGTGACACTAGTTAGGAAATATACTATTTCACTTTGCCTTGTCCTCGATAGTGATTTTTCTTATTCCTAATGGCGCTGAAACCGGAAAATTTAATATCGCGCATCTCTTTCGTTTACGTCTATCATTTTCCATCAACTCTTGTCAAACCATTGATGGAACGCTTTATTTTATCTTACATTGTTGAAAACGCGGAGAAACCGGGTTTAACTGTCGATTCTGAGGTTACGCCGCACCGCATTTACTTATATAGGCCTATCGGGTTTCGGGTTACAACTGTAGAAGCGGGTTTCTTTCCGTCGATTTGCAGGTATCTATTTAAAAACCTCCTTTTCACGTGAAAAGGCCCTCCCTCTTTAAATCCATCATCAGCCACACCCCTCGGACCAACCTTGGGGAGACCCTTAATAAATGCCCATATTTGCCATTAAACATGTATGAAACACAATAAAATAGAAACAATGTCGCATCCAAGAGGGGAGCATGGCCCCCATGGCCCCCCACTTATGACTGCCCTTGAATGACAGACACAACGGTAAAACAAACTCAATGATTATGTCAAAAATTCCACTATAATTCGCTCCAGGGTACCCCAGACAGGAGAAATTTTTTCGATAAATACTTCTGTTGTGATGGTAATGCAACCAAAACAACACATTTAATTGGTCATTTCATTGTACCTCAAGGAGAAAAAAAATGGCAATGTTTTTAGTCGCTATATTAACAATTTTAATTGGCCGAAAAATACTAAGGGGTAAAAGTTTAAAATAAATAATATAACATTTTAAGTTGTGTATTGTGCAGTAAAAAGCATCAAGATCAATAATAAAATTTTTGGTTTAACAATTCAACCGATGTAACATATACGCCTGTAAAACGAGTAAAATTCACACCAGACTGATTTTATCCCGAAATCAGCATAAAAGAGAAATAAAAGATAAAGAAATAAAGTTATATTCGATGTAAAAATTGTAACAACGCAACGTTTGAAAATCGCGAAATGGCGAGAAATAGGCAATCCCGAAATTTCGATTTCGCACAGGGAAAGCTGACAATAGCAGTAAATGTGGGAAATCGACGACTGGTCCGATATTGGATGGAGAACAGGAGCAGAATGAGAAAGAAATTGCGATTTGGATAAGGAAGGTTTTAAGTGTTCCTGAACATATTAAAAAATAGGCACTGGCTAAACGACCGCCGGTGATTTTGCTCAATTATAAGAAGAAATTGGCCGTCCGGCGGTTTTTATATCTACGTATATGAAAACCGCGGAAAATTACAGTTTTGCTTATAAAACCCATTGATAGTTAAAGTTTCCCTAGCTTTAATAATCATTTTTTTATTGTTTAACAAATAAAAATAAAACTGGAAGACATGTTTAACACATGAAACTAAGTCTGTTTATTTATATCTATACGCACATGGGTATTCAATTTTCCACAGACTGACAGACTGATTGAGTGACAGATAGATCAAAAACCTAACCCACTTCCAGGTGGCCAGAAAGATGAAATTTGGAACCCAGAATTGTAATTGTGTGTAAGGTAGTTAAAAAATAGGGGGTCTCCATACAAAAAAAAAAAAAATAGTTTTAACGTTTGAACAGTTACAAGTAGATATTTGAAATTATTCCAATATATATGTATTATTATAATTGCCAAATTTTAAAATAAAATTAAGTAAAAAATTTAGTGGTGTTTCCATGCAAAAAAAAACTTGTTGTACGCGCTAATAAACAAGATCGTAATATCGCCCAAACTTGAGTTATTTAAGCATACACCAAGAGCGTGTTAAAAAGGTAGCAGATAATGAATGGGCAGTGCGCACTGTTATTTCTAATGTTTAAGAAAATAAAGACAATAGCCTAAAAAAGAAAACTATGCAGAGAAAACCCAAGAAAAAGTATCAAATCTAAATACCTGCCAAGTTGTCTTTACAGCAGTAAAATACTACTTCAATACCACAATTATGCTTGGCTGTGGGCTTCGTGAAGATCTAAATGAGTGCCAAGTTCTGTACAAAATTCAAATATGCATAAGATCCTAAAGTACTTTAGATTTTACCAGTTTTCATCAGAATTAAAAAATATTTGAATACATTAAATAACTCTATAAAATAACTGAATACAAACTGGCCAAATCTAACCTACTTTAAGATCTCATACATATTTGGATTTTGTTCAGAACTTGGCACTCATTTAAATCTCCATTCTTTTTGCGGCGAAGCCCACGGCCAACCATAATTTTAGAATTGAACTTGGCTCACCTTTTTCACATTTACGCTTATGCCTATCAATTTAATTTCGTTATGTTTATTTTTAAATTTTTACTAAATACCCCAAAACTTTTTAATTAAGGAACTTCTTTCTATTTTAACAAATAAACACCGTAGGGAAGAAGAATCCGTTTATAATATAATCGATAGTCGTGTTTATTCCAAATTCCATCTTTTTTATTTTCATTTTCTATAAGGGCCCAATTTCACAAATAGAAACCTAATATTGGAAATGTGCAAAAGTGCTCAGAGCGCATTTTAGAGCAACGCAGCGTCTTTAAATTTGATTATCCTAGAATCGAGACGCCTTGAGCCAGCTTTTTAGAGCGATTTTTTATTGGTCTATATCTGTGAAATTAATTTAATTCTCGAGTTTTCGAATAGATGAGAAATAAGCTTTTATTAATATTGTTAAAATTGTTCTTGCTTAAAGTTTGTTTACTTTTAATTGAAGTATACAAAAAATTGATTGACTAGTCCCAAAACATTTGACCAAATAAATTCGCTCTCTAAGCAGGCAACCTTTAATACAATGCGTTAATACATTGTATCATACGGTTGCCTGCATCGCATTACATCATGATATTTTTCGTTTTCGCGGCCATTTATCTTTGGCGAAGGTGCAATGTTTTATTGTAAAACATACTTGTTTTGTGTTTTTATTTAGGTTAGGTTTTATTAACGTGTAATATGTAAATTAACTATGAGTTTATTTTAGAGCAACGCAGCGTCTTAAAATTTGATTATCCTAAAATCGAGACGCCTTGACCCAGGTTTTTAGGGCAATTTTTTATTGGTCTATATGTGTAAAATTAATTTAATTTTCAAGTTTTCGAATAGATGAGAAATAAGCTTTTGTTAAAATTGTTAAAACGGTTCTCGCTTAAAATTTGTTTACTTTTTAATAATTTATACAAAAAGTTTGCAAGTAACACAAAAAGATATTATCTCAACTAAGTAGCGTACAGTTTTAAGAATAAGGATAACTGCACACTAGGCGCTTGGGTCTTGGTTTACTTAGATTAGATTAGATTAGGAGGTGGATTGCATATCCTCTAGCACTGCAACCTGCTAAGGTTTATTGTGTGTCCTCCGTCTATAGGTTAGAGCACGCCATCCAAGCCGGTCTGTTTTATAAGACACAAGCTTGAAACCGGCTTCTTGGTATATCTTGCCGCTTTAGGTTTTTCTCCACCCAGCCTTGCAAACCGCAGACGACCAAGGCCTTCACAGTAACACCATACGTTTTCTGCGGTTTCTTCCTCCTCTTGGCAAAACCTACATAGGTTTTCTTTTGCCAGGCCCATAATTTCCAGGTGTTTATTTAGTCTGCAATGACCTGTTAGTTGACCCACTATTATTCTTACTGCCTTCCGTATTCAGTAATTCAGAATGTCTTCCGTAGATTATGGCGAGTAAGCCTTACTAAATATTTTCACTTGACGTTGTCCTGGTGTTCTCGTCCACCAGTTTTGTGATTCCCTCATAATCCATGATCTAATAGATGATAATTACTTGGCATGATGAAATACCAAAGTAGGGCTCGGGACCTACCATTGTCCTGCCAGCCTCCTTCTTTGCCAATTTATCAGCTTCTTCATTACCTTCGTAGCCTTCGTGTCCTGGTACCCAGGCAATGGTTAGCTTGTTAGACGCACCTACCTCTTCCAGGGCAACTACGCAGTCCCGCACCTTAGTTCACTTAAGCTGCGGTTATATATCTAACATATTTTTAAGGGCCCCTGCACACTATAGCTCAGGTCACGCTTAGCTTACGGTCCATTCAAATAAGGACTGTTCACATTAGGTGCTTCACTCACTAGTATGTAAGATATTTGACCGCGACTTGAGCAAACTAAGACCTGTGCAGAGACTCTATCTGAAATGGACCATGAACCAACCGTGAGCAGCGGAGCGCCTAATGTAAGCAGTAATATTTAAATTGCATGTAAGAAGATTTTATTGAACCTTGAGCTTAGCGTGACCTGAGCTATAGTGTGCAGTGACCTTAAAATATATTTTTTTATATACCAGGTGACAACGAAATTACTATCCAGCAATTTATTTTCTTCAGAGCAACCGTACAGTTTTTAAATTTAGGGACGTCATATTGTATCACCGGATGCCAATTTAAGATATAATAGCATCTGTGTATTACTTCCGGTTTAACTGGAAGTAATATAAACTTAGATATTTTAATGAAACAGCCTGTATATTTTTAGGATTTTAATTCTACAGGTCATTCCTGATATAAAATCTTTTATATTTCCATAACCTAACTCTTTTGGGTTTGGAGAAACTGGCGTTTAAAAATGTCCAAACTACAGCACAATATGCAGTTTAATGGGAAAACAAATGAACATCACAAAAATAAAAAATGCTTAAAATAGTTCTTTTAAATGACTCTACCTTTAGAGATCATTATAATACTACTTCCTGTTTAACCGGAAATGCTGTAAAATTTGAACTTCTAAGGATGATAGCCCTGGTAATTTTAATGGAACACCCTATATATTTTTAAGATTTAAATTGTTTAAGCTATTCCTGATATAAAACCTAAAATACACCCATAACCTATCATCTTTAGTTTTAGAGGAAACGGCGTTTAAAAAGGTCCGAACGACCTCACAACAAAAAGTTTTATAAATATTGTGTCGTCGTCTAAACTTTTTCAAACGCCGTTTTCTCTAAAACTAAAAAGATAGGTTATGGGTGTATTATGGGTTTTATATCAGGAATATATCAAATTTGACAGCACCTCCGGTTAAACAGGAAGTAGTATTATAATGGTCTCTAAAGGTAGAGTCTTCTAAAAGAACTATTTTAAGCATTTTCAATTTTTGTTGTTTTTTATTTGTTTTTCCATAAAACTGCATTTTGTGCTGCAGTTCGAAAATTTTCAATTTCCTCCGAAACCAAAAGAGTTAGGTTATGGAAATATATAAGATTTTATATCAGGAATGACCTGTAAAATTCAAATTCTAAAAATATACAGGGTGTTCCATAAAAATATCAAAGTTTATATAATTTCCGGTTAAACCGGAAGTAATACACAGATGCTTTTATGTCCTAAATTGGCATTTGGTAATACAAACGAAAGGCCCTAAATTTGAAAACTATACGGTTTGCACTGAATAAAATAAATTGCTGGATAGTAATTTCGTTGTCACCCAGTACAAAGATGATTTTTCTTTTTTTTTTAATCTGTTTTAACACTCCACGAAAGCTTTATGCCCAAGTACCAGAGTACCGTGGGTGTCGGGTTATTAGATGTTTAACCCTTTTTCCACGCTGTTCTGTCAACGTTATCCAAGCACTGAAACATGCAATTTTTGCATTTCACAGCACCTTTTAGACAGCGGTAGTGCCACCACGGACGTTATTTTCTAAATAACTACTACCTGGGGTAGGCAGAATACTACACAGTGGTTTGCCAAGCCATCTGTGAGGTGACGAGCGATTAAATGCCAATGTCCGGGTCCGAAATTCGAACCCGGATTCTTTTAGCACATAGATTTTTTGTGCCTTTATAACTGTCCAGAAAGGTCTGGATGAATATTCTAAAAATAAAGTGACGGTACTTTAAATCCACCATGTCGAACTAAGTTTTTATTCTTTCCTACAATATAGGTATTAAATAAAGAAACTTGCTGAGAATACGAATGTGTAAATTGCTCCAATCCATCTGAATTTTTGGTGGTCTAGGGTCTCTGGAGTCTTCGATGCAAATGCCTTTCGGCATCTAGACCGTTCAAAATTTACCGAAAAATGACCTTGCAACAACGGCGCGTTAAATGAGATGAACACAACAACTAAACAGTAAAAAAATAATTAAAAGTATCATGCCTTTTTGTAAACAAGCTTTTATTAAAATATACTAAGAAGATTAAAGTAAACTTGTTTTTTAAAACTTTCACTATCAACATAGGATCACTACACAGTTTATATGATATAAAAACTTGGCGCGAGATTTACCTGAGTAGATAAAAAAATAAATTAAATAACGTCATCTGATTAATTTTAATTATCTTAATTTTTAAACTAAGTAAATACGACAAGTTTTTATATCATATAAATTGTGTAATGACCTTATAAGTTCATATAAAAATAAAAAATATATATTTTAACAGTTTGTTTTCAAAATATCTTTTATTTTAATGCATCCAAAATATAATCATGTTCCATATCGCGAAAAAGGTCATCAAATACTTATCCTCTACTTATGAGCGGCCAAGTTTTGCAGAGCAAAGACACATTTATTTTGTGGGTGTCACATTTAAGAGAGACTTTGGCTTGCATAGACACATTTTATCTTTAGCCATGACAGCTTTTAAAAAGCTTGGATTTCTCTTTGAGCAAAAAAGTGTTTTTCTTCTTTTAATTTATACACTTTGTATATATCTCAAATCTAACCCTCTGCGGAATATTCTTCTCATATCTGGAGAATGGTGTCTCCCACAACACTAAGCCTTCCATTTAAAGAAGAGCAGTTCGCCTAATTAACGAAAGTAATGGAGAAATCCATTAACTCGCAAATTCTTAGGTATTTAGAAAAACATAAAATTTTACATGACAGGCAATACGGATTTTGTCACAAAGATCTACAGCAGATCTTGTTTCCTTCGTTTCACACAATTGGAACAAGTCTCTTGAGTTTCTAGGTGAGTCCCAGATCGTTGCTCTTGATATATCTAAAGCTTTCGACCAAGTCTGGCATGACGCACTTCTTAATAAACTTCCCTCCTACAGTCTTCCAACTAAACTCTGCTCTTGGCTCTCCAGTTATCTTTCTAATCGACGTATATCAGTCATTGTTGATGGCCACTCTTCAAGCTTTCACGAAATTAATGCTGGAGTGCCTCAGGGTTCAGTACTGGCACCAACTTTGTTTCTTCTTCACATCAACGATCTTCTTTCTTCGACAACCAATCCCATTCATAGTTATGCTGACGATAGTACCCTTCACTCCACTTTTCAGGTTCCCAAACCAATCTCTCAACCCGACTTGGAAAGCAGACGCAGGGCGATGCAGATATCTCTTTCACAGGATCTCAATTTGATATTGGATTGGGGCGCCAAAAATCTCGTTCAATTTAATGCATCCAAAACACAATCATGTTCCTTGTCGCAAAAAAAATCATCAAACACTCATTCTTGCGGGGACACATTTAACCTTGTGGGCGTCACATTTGAGAATAACCTTAACTCGCATAAACACATTGTATCTATAGCCACCGCGGCTTCTAAAAAGCTTGGATTTCTTTTCCGAGCCAAAAAGTATTTTTCTCCTTCCAATTTATACACTTTGTATGTGTCCCAAATTCGACCTTCTCTGGAATATTGTTCTCATGTCTAGGGAATGGCATCTCCTACAACCCTCAGAAAGAAGGGCTGTTCGTCTTATTAATGATCCTTTACTTACTCAAAGACTTCCTTCTCTTGCCCATCGTCGAGCTGTGGGAGATCTATCGCTCATCTATAGATACTTTAACGGATTCTGCTCCGACGAATTATCCAGTATAGTCCTCCTCTTGCAGCTCCCAACAGAGAAACTCGTGGTGCCACGCGTATGCATCCCTATACGGTTCAATTGGACAGGCCCCGAACTTCCCATTTCGTTCGTTCTTTTATCCCTAGAGTTACTAGACTGTGTAAACTGCCAGCCCTTCCCCCAAATCTTCAAGTTTTTAAGTCCCGTGTTAACAAACTTCCTCTTACCCTGCTTAAGACACCCATGGTACGTTAGTATTTAGGCTTTCAGCCTTCGTGGATAGTCCAAAGATAAAAAAACGATCCTTTGCTAACTAAAAGGATTCCTTTTCTTGCCTATCGTCGGTTTGTAGGGAATCCCTCGCGTTTTTATAAGTACTTCCACGGCTTCTGCTCCGAGAAATTGTCCAATATAATTGCTCCGTTTGCTGCTAGCTTTCAACAGAACTCGTGGTGCCGCACGTATGCATTCCTATACAGTCGAAATGGATAGGTCCCAAACTTCTCACTTTCTTTGTTCTTTTATTCCTAAAGTTTCTTAATAGGGAACCCTCTACCCACGGAGGTCTTCCCTTCCCCTCCAAGTCTTATACCTTGCTAAAGACATCCACGGTACGTTAGTATTAATGTTTTAAGCAGCAAGCATTCGTAATTAAAAAAAAAATAGTTTAATAACTTTTAAATAATTCATTAAAATAATGTTTTAGAACTTTTTAAATTTTTTATTATTTTTCTATATTTTGACGTTCACTTATCTCTAAGAATAGCTTATGAAGTAGATATAATACAGACGAACATCAGCGTTAGAAAGGATTATCTTAAATCAGTGTTATTTTATCTGTATAAAACAAACTGGAAACTGTAACAAATCCAAGAAAAACTCTCAAGAAAAATATGTTTTCGTTATATTGCACAGCAAAATGCAGCCAATCCAATTTTCAGGAAAAATAAATAATGTTAGAGTTTCATTTTGCCAACGGTATAGTTGTAATAAACATCTTGCTCTGGCTCTACTGTTAAATCTTATCTGTTGAGATTTGCGAGAAATGATGTTTAAGAGAAAATGGTCATTATTTCATTTTTTCTCAGGATTTCTTTTGTCTTTCATTAACTTAAGGTATAGTAGTTAATTTTTTTTTGCAAAATAAGGTGCTCCCTATTTACATGCTATTTCAAAAATTAATACAAATAAATAATAGTTTAAAAAACTAAAAAAACACGCTTTTATATGCAACCGAACTAAAAATTAGAAAATAATTTTTCATTAAAAAAAATATTGTCACTTCATAGTAAAAAGCGTGGGGTGCTTAATATATTAAATGTTATAATTATTATATTTGCCAATATCTATGATGGAAAAGTTATGAAAAAATAGTAAAATGCACCCCACGCTTTTTACTATGAAGTGACAATATTTTTTTAATGAAAAATTATTTTCTAATTTTTAGTTCGGTTGCATATAAAAGCGTGTTTTTTAGTTTTTTTAAACTATTATTTATTTTTCATTTTTTAGTTCGATATGCATTTATGTATGTATAAAAGTTTGGAATGTTGCCAACAGATGGCAACCCACTAAAAAAATTTTTTCGCCATTTTGTCAAGAGTAGCAAAGTTTTTCAGATGGACTTTCTGAAAATAACCTAATATAAAATTTGAGTAAAATCGATTCAGATCGAACTCTTGAAATGGCCGGTGGTTGGTACCACTGGGACGTACAGGTGACAGATGACACTTGGTGTTATCAAGCAGTGGTTATAATAATATAATGGATTTTTTTTTCCTGGCGATCCAAACCAGGATAACGGGATACTGTTTGCAGATTATTGCATTGTCATGGGTCCTTAATACGTGTGCAAAGTTTCAAAGAAATCGAATAGCTGGAAGTTGGTTAAAATTAGGCTCAAAGATTCCGTTACATTCATGGATAGATAGATGGATAGATAGTTACAACCCAAGTTAATAAAAGCGTGTTAAAAAAATAAAATACTTTTTAAGATCAAAAAGGACTTTTGTTTCTATAAATATATGTCTTAAAATGTTAAGGAGGTCCGACCGCCGCGCGCCCGCACTTGTCGCCCCTATATCACCCAATTCCTCGTGAAAATCTCTATCCATTGATATAAAAATATACGGGGTTTTCCATTTGAAAAATACATTACTTCTGCTGTAACTCCTTTGTTTTTGCTTCAAAAGTTTTTCCGATTAGATTTTTACATCCTACGGAAAACGAATACACAAAATGGTTATATTCGTTTTTTAAAAAAGTACAGAAAAGTCCAAATATAAGGCTCCTGTTTACATTAAAATGAATAACTCTGTACCCTAAGCAGCGATTCCGTCTTCAATAAATTTATTAGTGGGGCATAAGCGACGTTGCCGGATCAAAACTTACAAAAATATGTGATGGTATTCGTGATGAGTATCATCTCAACGGGTACAGTCTTGTATTAAAATTATGGACAACTTAGCTACGTGTAAGTGTAATTTTAAGGTGCGCATAATCTAAATTTTTCTACCAATATTGTACCACGCAACTATCTTAAAACTGCTTAACAAGACCCCGTATTCAAAATTGCGGCATTGATAACCAGATCGGACCATCCCACAAATCAAAAATAGAACTTTAATTCTTATTTTTAATAGCATAAAACTTATTTATTAGGAGCAAAGTGGCCCAAGTAAATTATTACCATTTTATAGTAAGTATTGGTTCAGACATGCTCTGATAAATATAGTACAAGATCCGGCTATATACCTAAATATAGTACAAGAGTTGGCTATATAAATGGATGCCTTATCATTTTTCTGTAATGAAATATTTTTTTTAACAATAAAAGTTATTAATAAATATATTTCCGGGGGGTTGGTAAACCATATCCTGGTAACAAGAAAGCCGATTTTAAATTTTTACATTTGTTCCCAAGCCTACTTGTGTTGCAAATACACTTGGTATAAATTCCGCAATAGTCTTGTTTTTGTCCGGTTTTTGCCCCAAGATCTTTAATAATAAAATTGGGCGTGTGTGTCAAGTTTAAGTAAAAAAGATAAAAAGTTCTATTAAAAACTGCTATTTAATTTAATTATTTTTCCTACGACCACTTGTGAAAATAGCAAATAGCACACTGATTTCATGCATAGAAAATGCGTTATATCACACTAGTGTTGCAAAGTACTTTACAACACTGGTGTAATACATATTATGATGTCATTCTAAAACTGCTATTGGTTTTGCAAGTGACATATTTATTGTACTGACAGTAAAAAAACTTTTTATTTACCTTAAACGGTAGAACCCAAATTAGCGAAAATCATCTTATTTTATATTTATTAAAATTTACGAAAAAATAAAAACATAAACAAAAATAGACATAACCACAAAAAACAACTTTCACTGACTGGCACAGTGTTGTCAGGTAAGTAGATCAAATTAAAAATCTCCCTTCTACCTTTGAGCACGTACTTTATAGAGGCAGCCTTGCCGCTTGACCGTTCGACCTAAAGCGCCAGAGAAAAAAAGCCTGTAGATCAAATTCCTTCCTCTCTTTCTTCGTGTACTCAAAAACTAGTTAAATCTTTTTTAATCCCTAATTAAACCTAAGGCTAATACACACTTTATGAATCCACTTTCTTTATCCATTCATAAATAGAATCAGACCCTTCCGACGTTGCCAAATGCTTTCCATATTTTGCATGGTAACTGACGTTTGGTAGTCGTTTTTTCCTTACTTTTAGTACTTTAGGTTATGCATTTACAATTTTCATATTTTTTATATTTTTCTTAAAAATATGAGGAAAACTGTTATTTTTACTTAATTTTATATGTGATGTTCAGTTTCATTAACTCGTTTTACCAATTTTACCCCACCCAGCACCCCTTTTCACTCCCCGGTCCCGTAAGTTTATTTACTGATATTTTTAAAAAACGGAATATTTTGGATATGCACCACTTACGTTTTATTTAGAAGAGTGTCTAAAATATGTAAGAATCGATAATTTTTAAAAAACACTTATAATAGCAGAAAACCGTATTAAACTATTAGCGTTATTACCTAACAAAACCATACAATTTTTATTAAGTGAGGGCCTTTTTAAATTCCAAAATGATAAAAGTTATATAATGCTTCTAGGTAGGTGATTTTCGATGTAAAAATATTGTCAAAACAGTATAATATAGCAGTGAGGAAAAGTATATATCACACTAGTGTTGCAAAGTAAATATAACCCTAGTGTTGCAAAGTTCTCAATTGTTTTTTATTTTTTCTGAACAGACAAACTTTAATTTATTTATTTTTTGGTGAATAGTTTGTGGTCGTAGGAAAAATAGTGTACAGTACTCGTGTGAAAATGACTTTCTTACACTCGTGGGTTTGTCGCACTCGGCTAACGCCTCTTGCTACAATATTCCCACTCGTGTGAAATTAGTCATTTTCCACACTTGTAATGTAATATACTATTTATTACTTCTGTCCTCAAAATTATTGTATAATTATTTATAACATCGTCTTATAACCGAGAAAGCATTTTCAAATTACTATAATATCTGGAATATTATTACTACAAGTGAATATTGAAGAAAAGTTAAGCGTTAGCGTTGTTTTCGCCGACAAAAAGGAATGTCATACTACTGAAAATAAATTTTCTTAGTCCAAAATTATGCACCCTCCAGCTCAAAATTTACATCTGCTTGTCTACCGAGCACGACTTAAAGCATTTTGTCACATTTTTTGGCCCATTTTTCAACTTAAACGCCTTTTGCATGTTTGGGTTATCCTCCCGGATATTTTAAAGACTTTGCTTTGCGGGTTAGGGAACTTTATTAAGTTGTAAAATGTTCGGTAACTAAGTTTCTAATTTATTTTTAAAAGGTTTGATTAATTCTTTTTCATTATCGTAATTTATATTAGAGGGTCGAAAATTACGCTTCGGTAAAACGAGGTTACTTTTTCACAGTCGCGGCTCGTCCGTAAGGTCATTTGGTCAATCAAGTACCTACAAAATTAATTAAAAAAAGTTATAATATAGTTTAATTACATAAAAGTTAAATAAAATAGTTTAAAAAGCTAATTTATTTTTTGTTAAACTGCCAGTTTCAATATACTTTTCTACCTACTTATCTGGCAACTAGTGAGCAAATAAAATGGGAATTTTTTTAGTATCTAGCCCACTGATCTGAAAAATAATAAGGATAAATACAGCAAAATGACAATAACCCCTACGTGGGCACTGCGCAGTACACTTGTGGGCATGCGCACTAAAAATTTACAGACTAGCGGAAAACAAACAACAGGACCGGGTTTGGAAATTTGGTAAACGAGGGTTTTTTGGGGCGCTAATCACGACTTTTTTTTGGAAACGTTTCGTTCTCGAGATATTCATCATCAAAGTTGAAATTCAATTCTTAGTTTCACTCTATTCCGCCTTCTTTTTGCACAAAATTCTTGATATAACACCTAACAGGCACACAATATTATATAAACATCTTTAAAAAAAAAACTTTTTTTAGTTATTTTACACGTTTTTTTCATTAAATTCCAAATCTTTTACCCCTAAAACGCTACAACCATGCATACACCTATGTGTATAATGGTTTCAGACATGGCGACTTGATTTAAAGCAAACTTTTTATATTAATAAAGAAAGGCTAAAAACCAATAAGAAAACATGTTTTAAAAAGGGTTTTTTATAGTTAAATAAAATATTGTGTGCTAATTTAGTGTTACATCAGTAACTTAGTGCAAAAAAAGGGAATTATAGTAAAAATAAGAACAGTTTGGCCATGATGACGAATATCTCAAGATCGAACCGTTTCCGAAAAAAAATAGATTCGTGATCAGCGCCCCAAAAACCAAGGTATAGCAAATTTCGTCAAAATCGGAGTGGCCGCAACTTTCTAGACAATTACCTAATTTTGTTTCTTGGATATATACACATATTTAAATATTTTATTTTAAGTTTGTACTTGTCTTCCATAGAAGTCCCTAAAAATTAAACCGGTTTAGATATTGGGTACTTTTTTTGTCTTGTATAATTTAGTATACGAGAGTGCTTTGAAGCACTAATCTCAACTTGAATTTTGTTTTTTGCTGGACCCTCTTTGACTAAACCTTAAAACTGCACGATATTTTTTGCGTTATTATCTTTCTTCTTAAAACTACTTTGACACAACAAAACTAAATCAATTGGTATTTGATTTATTTTATCATAAAACCAATTAATTTTGGTGTAACTAGTTTGAGGACTCAATTTATACACTGTTATTTCACTTTCGCTGCCGTAGCAGTTTTCGTTCAGTTAAACTTGGCGTGTTGTGCCATTTGTAAACGCCGTTGCCTCATTTGACTTGACCAAGTTATCACCTTTGCCTCTGGTCGTTTGCAAACGTTCGTGATCTTAGAAAATTTTATGCTGAAAATTTTTGACTGACCTCATATTTGCAATCAAAACCACAAGAAAAACCTTCCAATTTCTGCAAAACAACACTATACAATAACTCATTATTTAGTTTTGGTTTATCAAAACTAAAATAAACAAAAGTTAAAAACACCACTGAAAAACACGAAGACTCGCTAAGCACAAATGTCCTTTTTGTGCTCTCGAGAATACCAAATGACTAATAACGGTCGACCGTAGATGAGAGGTTGGTTTTTGGGCGGCTGACGGCATCAATTTTACCTGGCGTTTACAATCGGAAAATCCCAAATTATCATGAGTGTGGCCCTGTTGCTATGTAGGTAAACATTTTCAGTGTTCCAACCACTATATTTATTAAAATAGTGCAAATTTTGTCAATTTTGCCAACACTATATTAGATTTTGTGTAACGTGTAATGTTGTGTAAACTACAATACAATAAACTGTATATCTCCGGCACTGAACAACATGGCCGAAAAATGGGAGATGTGACGTCATAACACGTCAAAGCAATATGGCCGAATGTCGCGACCTTATATAGACCGACTTTGGTCCAATCCACCACTCTCCCCTTCCGGACTATGCTTTCCAGGGCTTCGTCGGCGAAAAATCTGGATAATCGAGCTCGTAGCTCCCAGAAATTCAAAAAGAAAACAAACAATTCAACAATACTGGTGTTACGTATAACCTTCACTTTCACTACTGACAGTTCCCATGGCCCGCCCATCTATTTCCCGCCATTTGAGAAATACCTCGTGTTCACCACCAAACAGAATACCATCAGCTTATAGGAATCTTCGCTCCCAGCGCTTAGATCCAGAAGAAATATGCCGTCAATTTAGCGTGAATCTTTCCTTGATCCCCGAAGGTAAAAAACATTCGTAAGACACCTCTAGCCGCCACTCCGGGAAGAACTTTGTAGTCCTCTACGCACGTCCGCAGTCCGGAGGTCAAACAAAGAGTCCAAAGCAGCGATTCAGTCTAAAATAAATTTATTAGTGGTGCAATAAGCGACGTTGCCGGATCAAAACTTACAAAAATATGTGATAATATTCGTGATGAGTATCATCTGAACGGGTACAGTCTTGTATTAAAATTATGGACCACTTAGCTACGTGTTAAGTGTAATTTTACGGTGCGCATAATCTAATTTTTTTTTGTTTCAAATGTTTTTCTAATAAGATTATTAAATTTTACGGAAAAAAATACAAAAAATACACGAAATGGATATATTCGATTTCCTACGACCACTTGTGAAAATAGCAAATAGCACACTGGTTTTATGCATAGAAAATGCGTTATATCACACTAGTAATTGAAGATATGTTCTGTAGTTTGGCGGATTCATTTAATAGATGGTATTTATTTGGGTACACGCCAAAATAAAATTGAAAGTACTAAAAAACCAAAAAACTATTAAACAAGTAAAAGATAATTAAAAAATCGACGTTTCGGTGGCAAATCTGCCACCGTTGTCAAGATAAATGTAATAAAATAATAAAAATAAAAACTTACTATTATTTAGGTTTTAAAATTCACTATTTTTCTGTCTTTTTGGGATATTCTGAAAATCTGAATGTTTTGACATTTAATGTCAAAGTTGCCAACGATTTTTAATTATCTTTTTACTTGTTTAATATTTTTTGGTTTTTAGTACTTTCAATTTTATTTTGGCGTGTACCCAAATAAATACCATCTATTATATCACACTAGTGTTGCAAAGTACTTTACAGCACTAGTGTTGCAAAGCTCTTTACAAGACTCGTGTGATATATATTATGATGTCATTCTAAAAACTGCTATTGGTTTTGCAAGTGACATATTTATTGTAGTGACAGTAAAAAAAACTTTTTACTTACCTTAAACAGAAGAACCCAAATTAGCGAAAATCATCTTATTAACATTAAGTTACTACACAGTATAAGATTTCTTCTAATATTAAAAGAGTAATAATAAAATTTCCGAAAAAATAAAAACATAAACAAAAATAGACATAACCACAAAAAACAACTTTCACTGACTGCTCGCTCAGTGGCACAGTGTTGTCAGGTAAGTAGATCAAATTAAAAATCTCCCTACTACCTTTGAGCACGCACTTTATAGAGGCAGCCTTGCCGCTTGACCGTTCGACCTAAAGCGCCAGAGAAAAACTCCTATAGATCAAATTTCTTTCTCTCTGTCTTCGTGTACTCAAACAACTAGTTAAAACTTTTTTAATCCCTTAATTAAACCTGAGGCTAATACACACTTTATGAATCCACTTTCTTTTATTCATTCATAAATAGTAGGTATAACTGACGTTTAGTAGTCGTTTTTTTCTTACTTTTAGGACTTTAGGTTATGCATTTACAATTTTCTTATTTTTAGATTTTTTCTCAAAAATATGAGGAAAAAATGTAATTTTTACTTAATTTTACATGTGGTGTTTAGTTTCATTAACTCGTTTTACCAATTTTACCCCACCCAACACCCCTTTTCACTTCCCGGTCCCGTAAGTTTGTTTACTGATATTTTTTAAAAACGAAATATTTTGGATATGCGCCACTTACGTTTTATTAAGAAGAGTGTCTAAAATAAATAATTTTTAAAAAACCCTTAAAATAGCAGAAAACCGTATTAAACTATTACCGTTA
Organism: Listronotus bonariensis; assembly: GCA_014170235.1. Lineage (NCBI taxonomy): Eukaryota > Metazoa > Arthropoda > Insecta > Coleoptera > Curculionidae > Listronotus > Listronotus bonariensis. The sequence goes on along the minus strand of JACEGR010002670.1, from coordinate 96,452 downwards.
TTACCTTACCAAACCATACAATTTTTATTAAGTGAGGGCCTTTTTAAATTTCAAAATGATCAAAGTTATATAGTGCTTCTAGGAAGGTGATTTTCGATGTTAAAATATTGTCAAAACACTATAATATAGCAGTGAGGAAAAGTACATATCACACTAGTGTTACAAAGTAAAAATCACCCCAGTGTTGCAAAGTTCTCAATTGTTTTTATTTTTTCTGTAAAGACATACTTTTTTGGTGAATAATTTGTGGTCGTAGGAAAAAAGTGTACAGTACTCGTGTGAAAATGACTTTCTTACACTCGTGGGTTTGTCGCACTCGGCTAACGCCTCGTGCTACAATATTCCCAAATTAGTCAGTTTTCACAATTGTAATGTAATATACTATTTTTAAAAAGTACAGGAAAGTTTTCTACATAAATATCATTTTTACTTCTAATAAAACTACAGTATACTCTTTTCTACTCCAACTTCTTTATATCTATGGTATTTTTTATATATTACAAAATCTTTCATTGAAAAAGATTTATTATTATAAACCAAAACATCAAGCTTAAGATAAATTTTACCAGCGACTTAAAGTTATTCTGATCTTTAACCCAACCATAAAAAAAGAGATTTATTTACCCTCCATACAAAAGAGCAATAACTTATTTTACGCATCTAAACAAGGAAAAAAGTACGTTAGGTTTTGATCTTTACGTAAACTTTGGATATTACTTTGGGATATTTAAATAAATTGCAGGTAATATGAAAGCCGAGCAATATAATGGAAGTATTTTGTATTTATGTGTTCTAAAGTGTTTTTGTTTATATTGCCAACACTGCTTTAGCGAATAAAGTAAGCAGGATTTTTCTCTTTTCTAATTTTTCTTTATTAAGAAAACGAAAAAGCAATATCAATAATACTACTTTCTTGGACTTCTATTGTCTTTTATTTTTAACTGATACACGACGTTTCGGATGGTGTCCTCCAAACTTTTAAAGTGATAACTAAAACTACTCCTACGACACTACGACTTATAGTAAGAACATTTTAAAAGCGCAAATTCGGTACCCTTTGAAAATAATACAAAAAAACATAAAAAGGCCGCCTGCAATCGGACTATTTTATACAAGGGCGCCGCTATCCTTTACAGCGACGCGCCGATACACTATGGGATAGAAATCCATTATTTTGGCCAAAAAGCAACTTTGAAATTTTAATGGCTCATGCTGTGTATTTCAAAGTAGATACTCCAAACTACATGTACGCAAAATTATAAAGGGATATGACGACTTCTATTATGGTAATAAGAAACTTGAAAATGTATGTTAAGTAAACCTAAAAATACAACATTTAATCTACTTAGTTTATTATTAGCTTTGTTTACTAAAAAAAGTAAAAGAGTTTAAATAATAAGAGCTATTGTTGTGTTTCCGATGCAGTCTCGCGAAGTCTCGCTACTTTTGTCAAGGATGTATTTACCTTTTTCTTTATGAGTTTTTGTACTTAAAATTGCCTTCCTACTTTTTGCTACTTCTGAGTGTAAGGACAGATACAAGATTTTTTTATAATTTACAAGGTTTTCCATTTTAAAATTTAATATGTTTTGTTCTACACTGTATATCCTAAAAGATAAAAGTATTCTGATGAAAGATATGGATTCTACAGAATCTACCCAACAAAAACAGTGTTTTTTATTTATTTTATACGTTAAAAAATAAAAAGTTGGAAAGATGTATCTCTATTACGCTTCTAAGAATAATTTAAAATTATTTTTCAGATTTGGATGGTCATATTTCCGAAACTAATTGAGATAGATACATCAAATGTAGTATTTTTTAAAGCATTTTAAAAGATTTTTTTAGTGGTGATATAATATTCAGGGTATTCCATCCGACTAATTTTATTTTCAGATTCGTGATCAGCGCCTCAATAAACCTTCGTATACCAAATTTGGTTAAATTCGAAGTTACGGACACTTTCTTGACAATTACCTAATATTTTATGGTAAAATTAAGTGGCACAATTTCTCGTGCAATTTGTCCATTCCTTAACCCTTGTTGACAGTCCAGCGCCTCCCATGATTTTCTCGGTCCGGTTTCCATTTAACGCGAAGCATTTTATTGTGGTCCCCTTTATTGGATTTTATTTACGGCCAACAGCTTATCAAAACCGATATAAAATGAAAACGACCGAAAACCGAATCTTTTCGCTTTATTTCGTTCCTTTTAAAGTGTTTTTGTGAAATGGGAGGTCTATTTAAAGTTTTTGTACGTTTCAATCAAAATACACAATTATAAGTGTTCTTCTGAATAGTACTAGATACAGTTAAACTTGTCGATTACGGGCCACCATAAAATAAGGAATAATTGGCCATTATAGAGAGGGTGGCCAGCCTATTTGTACGTCATTATCAATTAAAAAAAAATCTTCTAACTTCTACTCCTATAAGAGCGAAAAACTCCAAATTTTAAGGGTTTTTTCTAAAAAGCCCCTTTTATTTAATAATTCTAAAATTTTGGCCAAATATCTCTGTATGCTTTTAGTAATATCTTAACACTTAAGGTCGCTTAAGACTATTTGTTACCTAACAGGAAAGAAGTGATAATGAATGAGGTTGCTGGCCTATATTTTGATCTATTAAAAGCCTTTGACACTATTAACTATCAGTTATTGATAGATAAACTGGAGGATTATGGACTGAGGGGTGCTTGTGTCTTTATTGCTGAAATCGTACTTAACAGAAAGAAAGCAGGCTGTATGTGTCTCAAGTAATGGGAAGCAGTGGTTCTCAGGGACTACTGAGTTGAAGCAGGGTGTTCCTCAAGGCTCAATACTGGGTCCAATTTTGTTTCTGCTTTATGTGAACAGTCTCTCGGAGGGGTTTACCTCGGTTCATGTGTGTCAGTATGCTGATGATACATCGGTTATATTGGCTAGTGGGTGTTTGGGGACCCTCTCTGGGGAGTGTTCGGGTGCAGCAGAGCAAATGCGAACTTGGTGCCAAAACAACTATCTTAAATTAAACGCTGATAAGACTGGACTTATTACATTTGAAAAATCCTTAGCACGAAGCCACTCTCTTTACGCTAAGATGAATGGTAAATCCATCCCAGTAGTCAACAACATAAAATTTCTAGGAGTTAGAATAGACTCAAACCTAAGTTGGAAAGATCATATTCACTCACTGCAGTCTAAACTGAACAGTACATGTGTATTGTTGCGAAAATTAAGAGATGCACTTTTTGTAGACAGTATACGCAGTTTCTATTTTGCTTCTGTTCAGTCTCTTATAAGTTATGGGATTTTGTTTTGGGGATCTTCTACTCATGCAATTAATATCTTTAGAACCCACAAGCGTATTATCAGATGCATACTTAAAATGCATCCTCGAGCTTCTTGTAAACCCCATTTTAATAGCCTAGGCTTTTAACTGTCCCTAGTCTATATTTCTTGGCCTTAGTAATGTTTGTAAAGAAAAATCCCCATTTATTCACTGTAAACTCCGATTTTTATTCCAACTCATTGACAATTGTCACCAGAGGCAGGGGTGATCTTAGTATTCCTTCTCATAATTCAACGTTCTTTGAGAGAGGACCTTATTACCGTGCTGTCAAGGCTTATAAATCCTTGCCACCTACCTTGTGAGAAATAGAGAACAAGGATAAATTTCGAAAGGAATATGAATATTTAGGCCTCTTGGGGATACCACATTAAAAAAACGCGCCGATCAGCTCTACCTCAAGGGTGGTGTGAAAACGAGTTAAAAATTATATTTTTTGTATTATGTTTGCACTTAAATAAAAAAAGTTATTGTAGGTCAGCAATACTAACAAGATATCGACCGTAGATCATGATAGATGAAAATGCCCATATTCAAGTGTGTAAGGGTGGACTTCAAAAAATCCCATCTTTTATAATATATGGTCAAATGAAACGAATAAAGCATCAGTTTACTTGGAAAACCTTACTCTTATAGAAAAAAATACCATAATTGTTTGGTACCCATATTTGTTTCATTCCGCGATTAAACTCTGATTTTGTTAAAATTTTTAAACTACCCCCAAGTTTGGTGCGCCGTAAAGCAAAAATATTGGTCATATCCTTTGGATACTGTGTCATGTGTATCGAACCATGTTTTATCAAGGTAAATTATGGATCTGTTCTAACCTATATCTTTTAATTTCTTGAAGGTAATTAAATCTCCAAGTGCGTAATCTGTGCGATTCCATTACTACTTGTCTTTTGTCTATTTCGCAGTATTTAAATCCCATTTTACTTTACAACTCTATGGAGGGTGGCACCGCTAATATTTATATTAGTGTCGTCTTCTTCTAGCTTCGTTTTCAGTTTATCCAAGGTAGGGACAATTCCGCTTTCATAAAGACAATATATTTTCCTTCTTATTAGGTCTTGATCACTATTGTCTATACGGTGAGATCGAAAATCATTACGCTTTTTTCTTTTGTTCAACTCTTCACTATTAATAATATCCCTTATTGATGATATTGGAGATTTGTAAGTAGACAGGTTTCTTTTAAAGCTTCTTGTTTAATAAATCCCCTACTGATTAAAGTGTCATACACATTTTTTACAACCTGTTTTGCATCTAATGACAAATGATTTCGACGCGACATACTTATATGTATTCTCGTAAAATACCTTTTTCGAAACGCACAGTAAAAACGGTTATTTAACACTACAACTAAAATATTAGCAGAAATATTTATATAAATGGTCAAGAGATATTTATACCTGGCCCACCCCTGTCATTATGAACTCATAGGTTTGCCCAATAACAATAGGTCATAAATCATTAAAGGTTTATTGGGGTATTTTGCCCGTCAAAAGCCAAAGCGATATACTTTGAGATACACTATATTTAAAATAGTAAAATCGGTTAGACAAGTATTATATTGATCCAGAATCCACCAAGCAGTTGTAAACGTAACTTGCTATACGATACGATATACATATGATTACAAAACGTTAGAGATACGAAGGCAATGTCTGCGTAACTATATCATAATTCTCAGTTTTATAAGTGTAATATGAAGATAGCAGTTCTGCCAACCCCTGTTTTAAGATTGATATTACTTCCAGGCCACAAACGACAAGAATGTTGGCACGAAATTTGCCTAATTTTGGTTATATGCGGGGTCTTAGCTGTTTTCGTAATTATCTTAATTTTCGACGCCACTTTTCGTATTTAACCAGAATTTATACCAGTGTTCTGTGGGGTTAAATATAATAATCGTTTATGTTTTGTAGGCAATCGGGTAGAAGGGTTAGTTAGATTGTGAAAATTGAGAAATAAAATATTGTTTTTTAACGACCGATTAAAAAATTCTGGTTTTTTAATCGCAAGCATAAAGATAGGCATTTTAAATTAAGGAGCACCCAAGGTTAGTTTAGGTATATTTATGCTGGGAATAGGTTGCGACACATCCTCAACTTTTGGGCGGTTTGAGGTCGGGGATGGAAGGAAGGGCACCCCACGGAGAAAAGTTGGGAAGACTGGGTAAAATCAAAGCCGTTAATCAATCCAGTGGCGTTTAGAATTTGCGCATTTCATTTTGCATTGTTTTGAAAGTGATATTTGTTGAAAAATGTAATTCCAAATGTTTTTTATTCATTTATCTACTAATGCCTCTGATCAGTCTGATTAGAGGCATTAGTAGGATTGTTTAAAAACACAAGTTTTATCATTACCACATTCAGCTGAAATAGGTGTTATTGAAAGTAGCATTATAAGCACCTAAAATTTTTTTTTCTGTGAATTTTAAAAATTGTGGCAGCTAATACAAAATCTTTTAATTTTGTGCTTTTTTCAGACAAATTTACATTTTGCAATAACGGCTTAGTAAATAGGCCTAGCTATATCACAGCCTACTTAAATTTAAATAGACATTTGGAATAAAAATATGTTAAAACGTAATTTACTGAAAAAGTAAATATAGGTATAAGCAACCTATACACCATTTAAAAGAGTATATTATTTGTCATCATGTGGTGTAAAAAAATACAGGGTGTTCTATTTAAAATAAGAGAGATATTGCTTTTTGCTTTCAAAAAATTGAAATAATTTTTTGATCACCCCGTATAACCTATGATCTCAATATGACCTACGTATGATAAGGCAGACTTTTCCTAATATTGTAACAAATTTTAAAGTTTAAGGAGTTTATATTATTAAAATAAAATTAATTTAATTGCACCCCTGCATTTTGAAAAAAAATCAAATATCACAAAAACGAATAAAATTTGACGCTTGGTACTATCAACAAACTTAAATTATTTTTTATGTAGAATCTAAAACCGTCATAAAATATAGGGTGTTCCATTTTAAAAAAATATAACTTTAATACGTCACACTTTTTTCAGACACCCTGTATAGAGTAAAATAATTTTATACTGTGGCCTTATCCGACCTGTATATGTTTCAGTATCCATTTTTTTAAAACCCCATGGTTATCCAGCTACAGACCGTGTCAAATATGGTGGGCCACCCTGTATATGCTAAAAGTGTTCCCAATAGTAATGCTTATTTCTAGTAAAATATATCCTAATAGTAAGTTTAAATTTGTTTTTCAAACACCTAGTACAGCATAGAAATAAAGTGCTTTAAAACACATACATTAACCCTTCAAGACAGGTTGATATGGAGACTAAATTAGACCCTGTAAAGCCTACATGGGGTGCTTTTCTCTGAACCTTATAAATCCGGCCATAAATGCCACAAAATCCAGCATTGAGGCTCTTTTTGAATGTATTCAGATCCCTGGGAGTGACGGGGTCCCGACTGGAATAGAACGCTTTTAGGGTGTATTTATGGAAATTGAAAAATTGGGACAAAAATAATTGTTTGGTGCGGAAACGAACAAAATGGGTGCCGACAAGTTTATTTTTGTTTAAAAGTGGGTAAACATGACACTTCCGGACTTCGTATCGTTAAAGTTTTACTTGATTGCCCAACTTTTTAAAGGCCGGCAGTAAAAATTATCTTTCTGCCGCTACGTGTGAAATTCAAATGCAATAAAACAAGGTGGCCTTTCTTATATTGAAACATTTTGAACGCAAATATCCCAAGAACAAATGAAGTTGTTAAAAAGTGTTTTTGCAAATGGCATTATATTTTATAAAAGTTTTTTAAAATATTATTGGCATTTAACCTTGTGGGCATCACATTTGAGAATAACCTTAACTGGCATAAACACATTGTATCTATAGCCACCGCGGCTTCAAAAAAGCTTGGATTTCTTTTCCGAGCCAAAAGTGTTTTTCTCCTTCCAATTTATACACTTTGTATGTGTCCCAAATTCGACCCTCTCTAGAATACTGTTCTCATGTCTGGGGAATGGCATCCCCTACAACCCTCAGCATTCTTGATGCCATTCAAAGAAGGGCTGTTCGTCTTATTAATAATCCTTTACTTACTCAAAGACTTCCTTCTCTTGCTCATCGTCGAGCTGTGGGAGATCTATCGCTCTTCTATAGATACTTTTACGGCTTCGGCTCCGACGAATTGTCCAGTATAGTCCCTCCTCTTGCAGTTCCCAATAGAGAAACTCGTTGTGCCGCGCGTATGCATTCCCATACGGTTCAATTGGACAGGCCCCGAACTTCCCATTTCGTTCGTTCTTTTATCCCTAGAGTTTCTAGACTGTGGAACCTGCTGCCAGCGGAGGTCTTTCCTTCCCCCCAAATCTTCAAGTTTTTAAGTCCCGTGTTAACAAACTTCCTCTTACCCTGCTTAAGACACCCACGGTACGTTAGTATTTAGGCTTTCAGCCTTCGTGGATTGTCCAAAGATAAAAAAATATATATATTTTTAGTATTTGGTTGTCACATTTCATTGGTACAAATATAAAATGACCAATTTTTGACTATAGGGCAACCATAGGGTTATTTTAAATGAAACACCCTGTATATAATTCAATATTTCCTAAATTTAATCTTTTCTCTTAAAAATAAAGCATAATATATTATACAGGGTGTTCAAAAAAGTGATGTCGTAAATGGGATTATAGAGTGATTCAAAATAATGTTGCTACTTCATATAAAAAAGTTCTATAGCCCTCCGTTAGAAAGTTATTGACTTTTAAGTAAGAATTAAAAAAATTCTTTTAAAATTTAAGTTTTAAACTGTTGTCACAGTTTTTTTTTATCTTTTGACATCCCACGAAGGTCTATGCCTAAATACCAGAGTACCGTGGGTGTCGGGTTATTAGATGTTTAACCCATCGTTTCCCCTGTTCAGTCAACGTTGTCCAAGCACTGAAACATGCAGTTGCATTTCACAGCATCTTTTAGACAACGCGGTAGTACCACCACGGTCGTTATTTTTAAATAACTACTACCTAAACAGTACTTATGATACTTGAGCAAGTAAAGTATCTTATTGATGATTTTAACTACCGATTGGGGCGCTGCTAAACGTAAACAAAGACGAAAAAAGCAGGTAATAGGCAGGTAGCTAGCTTTAATCCTGTTACGGATTTCGGGTATTAAAACGGTTTAAAATACTGTTTGAGTTTCAATACAGCCGTTAATTTGTATAGATTCATACGTGTTAAAACTCGATTTGTGAGTTTGAGTAGTGCCATTGATGGTTTACCAGACTTTTTAGTCAGTGGTGATAAGTGAAGAAAGCGGAACTATTTTCGGAATAAGTGAAGAACTGTTTTTAACGCTAAGTATTTTCATACCTTTATTGCAATTCCAATAGTAGATGCACAGTGGAAGGAGAAGAAATGTGGAATTCCAACCATATTATTTTTATTATACACACGTCTTTTTTTATCTTTGGACAAACCACGAAGGTTAAAAGCCTAAATACTAACGTACCGTGGGTGTCTTAAGCGGGGTAAGAGGAGTTTGTTGACACGGGACTTAAATACTTGAAGATTTGGGGGATTAGGAAAGACCTCCGCGGGCAGCAGGTTCCACAATCTAGAAACTCTAGGGATAAAAGAACGAACAAAGTGAGAAGTTCGGGGGCCTGTCCAGTTGGACCGTATAGGGATGCATACGCGCGGAATCACGAGTTTCTCTGTTGGGAACCGTGAGTGGAGAAACTATACGGGACAATTCTTCAGAGCAGAAGCCATGGAAGTACCTATAAAAAAGTGATAAATCCCCCACAGTCCGACGATGGGCAAGAGAGGATCCTGTAGAAACTTCTTGTGAGCCTGAACTTTTAAAATTCTAGCTTTATCACAAGATTTGGAAAACCAGGGTTTGTTATTGGATTGTTTGGGGTTCTTGATGGTGTGTGGAATATAGGTTTTAATGCCCAATTGAATTAATTCAGTTAATTGATTGCAAATTTGAGAAGGATCACGAGAAGAAAAGCAGATGGAATTCCAGGGGTATGTGGCGAAAAAGTCCCTTAGGCCATCCCAATCGGCTGAGTTGTAGTGCCATACGGTGCGTGGTGGCATGTATTCATTTACCTCGGGATGTGCAGGGTAATTAGATGTTAATGGCTCTTTTGATGCCATAATAAACGTTTTACTATAGGCGAAAAGAAATACTTTTGATAAAAATGATAGCAAAACACACAGCTATTCACGCACAAGGCTCAAAAACGCATATTAAACATAAAGTAAATAAATAATATTATATTTATATCCATTTCAATGCTTAAACATGAAGGATCACCTGTTTTCTTAGGTTGCGCCGTTGACCACCAGAGGTCTTATTGATCTTTGAAATCGCAAATACTAGTGCTTCTTTCCATAGGTAAACGGTTGTTTGATAAGTGCGAGTTATACAGAATAAGGCGATTTTTTTCAATTACTTTATACATTTTTGACAGAGGTGACATATTTAACATTTTGCTTAAACCATTTGATTTTTTCTTCATTGTTTTTTCAAAAAAAAAAAATCTTTTCACGATCTCAAAAGTAACTTTTTTTAACACTTTGAAGCTTTTTTCACACTTTAAATTAGTGTTTTGTTTTAATACCTACTACAATATACTTAAATATCAATTTATGCAATGTAACAGTAAACGCGACATCAACTGAACCAAACGGTCAAGTTATCTTTGATTTCGTCATTATTTCTTTTAGTTCAATAGAAATTATTAAAAATTTATAGTAATAATGCATGACTAAGAAATTGAAAATGAATGTATACTGTTTTAGTATTATTTCTACAAAAAGTAAATACATTAAATTTTCTAAAATTTAATAATAAATGCACAGTTATGAAAAGAATAATTGTCTCTTATTAATGGCTGTGCTGCAAAACTTAAAATTAATAAAGTCAGATAAATAAAACATGTATAAACCCATATAACATTTTTTGCCGGCGTTGTACATTTAATTTACTGGCATTGCCAACACTCTTTAATGGCAAGGCATTGGCAAAAAGGTATCAAAAAGACGCGAAAGTGGGTAATTGGCCGTTATTAGGCCACGTGTTGCAGATAAAGTGATGGCATCCGTCATTAATAAGTTATTGGCAAAAAATGCGTTTAAGATGATGGCATCCATCATTAATAAGTTATTGGCAAAAAGATAACAAAAAGACACAAAAGTGGGCAAATGCAGATACTCCCAAGCAGCAAGCTGACGTCTTATTGACGAAAATTGTCGCATATACTTTTTTTTAAAAGCTAAAATGATGCGATATCTTATTTAAAAATTAAAATAAGAAAAAACTCCTTACTGCATGCAATTTCCTTGCAATGCAAAGTACCATTTCTCGGAACACTGTCCAACTTGGAGATGCAGATTTTTCACTAGCCGAAGATTTTTCTTTCTAAGTTAAGTGAGATCACCTACCGCAGACCGCTCTCGAATTATTTTTGTCTAATGGGGTTTAAACGATAAAAAGCGAAGATATTGCAGAAACGTAGTAGTTTATTGTCCATTACGCCATCTATCGGTATGTCAAAAAACTATTAAATATATATAATATTTTTTATTAACACGTCTTTAAAACTTTTAATAAAGTTTTAAACAAAATGTTTTACAGCTCCTAACAGCCTACTTTAATATCTTGCCTTCTCGACTAGCCATCACCAATTAATCACACAACACACACTTATTAGGTAATGCATAAATTTAATTATGTCAAGAGGCGCATTTACAAATTTGCCGCCCGTAGGCTATTTTATTTTCGCCGCCCCTTTGTTTTTCTTTTCCTTTTCTAATTAATTAAGACAAAAAAAGGTCCTCATTTTCAATTTTACGTACTAAATAAAGTTCCAAATTTTTAAATCCACCAAATTATTTATAAGTACTAAATCTGCCGCCCCCTAAAAAAGTGCCGCTCCCCTAAAAACGCCGCCATAGGCTTCAGCCTACTCAGCCTTTTGGTAAATGTGCCACTGATTATGTCTATTAAAAACTCTTTTCTTTAAAAAGAAACTAAAAAGCTAGAAAACCACGTAGAAAACAAATGCACAAACCGGTCACCTTCGGTCGAAATTAACGTAGCTAATTTTACCATCATTTTATTTTTATTCGCTCCAAAATACATAATAAACATTTTGTTTGACCTAATTTTTATTTGCATGATTTTTAACAATAAAATGTTATGAAAAGGTCATTTCCTTTAAATTATGAAAAAAACATAAAATAATGTTGTTTAGCTGCCATTATAAATAAAACAGATCAAAAAAATTGCTTTAATGTTAGTTAAATACCAATGTTAATAATATGGTTTAAAAAGTATGAATATGCGTTGAAGGTTTGCCTTCAAAAATCCAATATTTATTTGCCTGCAACAAAAACGCGTTCTTTATTTAATCAGGATTGGTATGCCGCCATTTTTGTATGCTGCCGGCAATACGCCTGCATGTAAAATTTATTGGCAATTAAGTGTTTATTTAGGGTTGACTTTTAATGCGTATAAGATATTGGCATAATATTGCTACCAATTGCCAATGCTTTACCATCAATGCCAATATGAAAAATGTACATTGCCGGCAAATAGTGTTTGCTGGGAAATGGTATTCTGGGAAATTTGTATACGGTCGTGGAAAAATATAGTATGTAACACATGCATAAAGTGTTTTTTTACTCATGAGATTGCCGCACTTGCCTAACGGCTCGTACTGTCAAACATCCTATTCGTAAAAAAGTATCACTTTATGCACTTGTTACATAAATTACAATTTTTCCTAATATTTTGGTGATAAAAAGTAAAAATGCAGCAAAATTACTTTATCAACAAAATGTTTAAAGCTGCAACATAACGGAATATATAAACTCCACTAGAAAATTACCAACAGTGTACATTCACACCGCTTTATAGGCCCCGTAAATTTCCCGCCAACGGCTTTATTGGACATTGTTGCCAAATAATATATGTGGCAACTCCGCCACGCTACGGTTTCATTATGGTGTCGAGTATTAACCGGGGCTGTAAAAAATATGGTCTTTTATATAGTAAAGTTACGAGAAAAAGATGTGTTGCTGACAATTTAAAAAACTAATAGTATACAATGTGTTTTAGAATAGGAGTTATAGGAAGACAATTGGAATATACATTTTGGAATTTTAAATTGGCATTTTGGGAAAATTGGACAAAATTAGTTTTTGTAATTTGTAAAATAAAAAAATATTTTGATTGGTAACATACAGGGCGGGTTATAGCTAAAAATATGAAAAGTGCCCATAAGTAAAGACAGCAGCTGTAGTACAGGAAATTAAGCCCAGAAAAAGGTTACACCCGGCAATTCTTTGGTTCTGCATGGATTGACTGATATTTTAACAGAAGGTAGGGAATTCTTCAAAGATCTCTCTCTTTCTATTTTTTTCTTGGTTTTGGTCCCTTCAGGTCCAATCCACCACTCCCCTCCTTCCGGACTATGCTTTCCAGGGCTTCGTCGGCGGAAAATCTGGATAATCGAGCTCGTAGCTCCCAGAAATTCCAAAAAGAAAACAATATTCCGCTTCCATATATGGCGGTATGAATATTCGTGGTAGAACCCCCTAAAAGAATGGGACCACTTCGGTCCTAGTCCCTGGGTATACGAGCTGACCCTGTTCAGCCCTATTGACCCCTATGAACTGGCCGCTCGCCTGAAACAAAATAAAAGAAAAACCTCCCCAAGAAACCCCAAAAATTCTAATTGAAAAAGACGTTTCGGTTGCAAGTCGGCCACCGTTGTCAAGTTAAAAATAAAGTTAAAAAATAAAAATAAAAAAATTACTAATATTTAAAAATTGGAAATGATTTTATGCTTTTTAATATCTGTAAAATAGTTTTTATGTTTTTTAACATATTATTAATTGGTCGTTCAATACATTTAGTAGGGTTATTGGTTATTGTTGTGTAATTACCATCATTTAAAAGAGACGTTATTTTATTATCATATGTATTACAATCTATTATAACTGTTGCATTTTCTTTATCTGCAGGAAGAATTTTTATGGTATTGTCTCTTTTTAATGATTGTAATGCTTTTTGTTCAATTTGTGTTAGATTTTGTTTAATTTTAAAAGGTTTTTCTGATGCGATATTTGTTCTAATTCTTAATTTGTCTTGGTGTTCTATTGTTAAGTTTTGACATTGAATTTCAAAATTCAAGTTAAAAATAAGGTTGAAAAATAAAAATAAAAAATTAACTAATATTTAAATTAGAAATAATTAAAATTTTATGATTTTTAATATCGCATATTTTTTAACTTGATTTTTAAGTTGACAACGGTGGCAGACTTGTTACCGAAACGTCATTTTTAATTATAATTTTTTGGGTTTTTGGGGGGTTTTTCTTTTATTTTTTTCCGGCGACTGGCAAGTTATTATTATTAATTCGAATTTTTGGGTTTTTTTGGAGTTTTCTTTTATTTTTTTTTCAGTCGACCGGCCAGTTCATAGGGTTCAATAGGGCTGAACAGGGTCAGCTCGTATACCCCGAGACCAGGACCGAAGCTGTCCCATTCTTTCCAGGCGTTTACCCAACAAAAGACCATCCAATATAGTGCATATCTTCAACCCCTAAAAGGTTTTCTGTTCTATTCTATTTCTATTTTTTTTCTTGGTTTTGGTCCCTTCAGGTCCAATCCACCACTCTCCCCCTTCCGGACTATGCTTTCCAGGGCTTCGTCGGCGGAAAATCTGGATAATCGAGCTCGTAGCTCCCAGAAATTCCAAAAAGAAAACAAATAATTCAACGTTCGATGCAATGCATAAATTGTTAACTGTCAAACCAAGACCTGCTACTGGTGTTACGTATAACCTTCACTTTCACTACTGACAGTTCCCATGGCACGCTCATCTATTTCCCGCCATTTGAGAAATACCTCGTGTTCACCACCAAACAGGATACCATCAGCTTATAGGAATCTTCGCTCACAGCGCTTAGATCCAGAAGAAAGATGCCGTCAATTTAGCGTGAATCTTTCCTTGATCCCCGAAGGTAAAAAACGTTCGTACGACACCTCTAGCCGCCACTCCGGGAAGAACTTTGTAGTGCTCTACGCACGTCCGCACTGTTCGGAGGTCAAACAAAGAGTCCTAAAAGTTTTTTATTATGAAGTCCATTTTATTACTGGCTACTAATAGAAAAGTTTTATAGTGTTGCAGGTCGCCATATTAAAAAAATAAAATATCGCAGCTCTAAAATTGTTAAAAAAATAATAATGATAATAAAAACCATTAAACAAAGTATAGGTTTAATGAGTATTACACCTGTACCATATTAAATAGAAATTAACCTAAATATAGAGCGTAGTTTGTAAAGGTTAAAAAGTTTTATATAAAAGAAGATACGGGTTAAAACGGAATTGCCGCAGGCTAGTCATTTACGGCAACTGCTTTTTACTATTTTCATTAATGAATTTAGGCAGGAAATCCGTTTCTTGCGACCCTTTATTTTTGGCTGATAATTTAAAACTATTTTTAAGAAAGAGTAAGGGTAAATAAAAATAGTTAGGCTGAGTACTATATAGGGTGTCCAGAAAGTTGAGGTCAAAAATGATAGGGGTGATATAGTGAGCCAAAATAATGTCAGTACTTCATATCTATCTATCTCTTTGTTTTATGGCTCTGATACTAAGTCAATTCGCCAGTTCTTCCGTTCCGGTCATATAAGCTATTGCTTATAAAATTTCCCGGCTTTGTCCTTAGAAAATCTGAATAATCGAGCTCGAAACTCCCAGACTTTCCTAACGTATGAATAAGAAACACTTGTAAAAATCAACAATAGCGATGAACTTCTGAACATGCATAAATTGTGACTGTCAAGCCAGCGGCTGCTACTGGTATCGCGCATAACCGTCACTTTCACTACTGACGTTTTTCCGCAAGGCGTGCGCACCACCTCGACCATACGAACACACCATGTGTTCAACACCAAAACGTTAAAACTTCAGGCTTTAGGAATCTTCACTCACAGCGCTTAGCCCCAGAAGAAAGAAGCCCAAATTTAGCTTGAATCTTTTCTCGATCCCCAAGGGTACAGCTACGCTCGTACGATGCCTTCAATCGCCTACCCGGGAACTCTATGTAGCCTTCTACGTAAACGTGAACCACACTACTCGAAGACCGCGGAAAGAAAGAGTCCCAGTAATTCATATAAAAAAGTTCTATCACGCTTCGTTAGGGAGATTTATCATTTCAATTATAACTTTTGAACTGATGCCACAGTACCAATGATATCTGGGCTACTAAATAACCTCATAGTAATGCTTCTTTCCATAGGTAAACGGCCGGTCAGTAAGTCAAAATTATACAGAGTGCGACGTTTTTTTTTTCATTTAAAGTATGCATTTTTAACACAGGTGTCAAACTTGACATTTATGTTACCCGTTTAAATGCTTTATTATTTTTGTACAAAAAAATATAGTTACCCTATTTAAATCGATATCTTGGACCGATTTTTGATAAAATCGCATTTTAAGTCCAGACATACCAGCATTTTGTATGCAATAAAAAATCCATTTTTGTAATAAAATTATTAAAATGTGGTAAAATTATTAAAAACGGTGTTTGTGACCTCCTCAAACTTTATAATACAGTTTGAAACTGTTGTTAAGAACTTTACCATATATTAAAAATTTTCTAAAAAAATGGAATATTACTTAGAAAATGCTGAAATGTTTGGACTTAAAATGCGATTTTATAAAAACGATCCAATATATTAATTTAAAATAAATAAGCTTTACCTTTCTGTACAAAAATAATGATAGTAATAGTTCGATATAGCGGTTTTCGCTATTATAAGAGATTTTTGAAAAATTCTTTTTCAGGGCGTTTCTATAGGTCGATTATGACACAAATCTGTGTGCGCGTTTTCCAAAATCCATTTCTATAATTTATTATTAATAAAAACATATTACGGGACGGTGGAGTGAACAGGGGTGCTGGGTGGGGACGAAACAGTAGAAATCCTACATTAAACGCCCAAAAACAGTATTTCACAGTACACACCGCACTTTCTGTTTACAAAAATGTCCAAAAAATTGTTTAAAAAAAATAAAAATAAATAATAGTACAACAATCCTGCCATGGCTGTCACTGCATAAAAAGAAGAGTTTGCAATAGAACTGTAAATGTCTTGCGATGTTGCCAAATAAAGTGAGAAAGTGTCAATAGCTTAAAAAACAGGAAGATACAGGACAAAATTCATATGAAAAATTAAGTTATTCCTTCTTCCTATTATAATTTGTAGAGAAAAAAGGAAAATACCTAAACATAAAGAAGGAGGCATTTCTACAAAAAATACCATTGTTTCTCATGGAAATGGTGGATAATCCCCGAAATAGGCTTGGTGTTAATTCTTCATAAGAAGTTTGGCAACGCTGCTTCTATCAAGACCGTCATTTTCATAATGACGAACTTCATGTTATCAGCTGACCAAAATGAATATTTTCCTTCTTTAATTAATGGCGGACGAGATATCTCATATGTGTGGGATAGTTTTTCGAAAAATTTAATACTTTTCAAAATTAATTTACATTTTTCATGTGCCCCGAGTGCAGTGTATTAATGTTTTCTTGTGTTTGACGTTGGATTTATACTGTTTTGTCCCCACCCAGCACCCCTGTTCACTCCACCGTCCCGTAAATATGTTTTTATTAATAATAAATTATAGAAATGGATTTTGGAAAACGCGCACACAGATTTGTGTCATAATCGACCTATAGAAACGCCCTGAAAAAGAATTTTTCGAAAATCTCTTATAATATCGAAAACCGCTATATCGAACTATTACCATAATAATTATGAATTACTTCTAAACATCATTTCTTAGTAAAAAATTTTGTTTTTTAAAGAAATACAGATACTTTACTCTTACCAAAAGTTACATATTTGGTTTAACCTCGTAGATGACTGATACAATTTATTATTGGTCTTGAGGTTTTGGACCATGCAGAACTTTTTATAAAGAATAACTTTTTTCTTAAAACCAATAATAAAAATCTTTCCCATATGACCCCAACTTACGTAGACACACTGTATAACTTGGGTACCTACTAAAACATATTTTCTCAGTCGCCAGACCGTTTTGACAGTTTCAACCCATTGGCAGACAAACATTTTGGGGTGGCCCAATGGTTCGTGGAAGTCCAATATATCTGTTATTTAACAAGATATGACAAAAACTCTTTCATAGGGTTTTACAAATAGGCTAAAAATATTTTAATATACAGAGTGTCCCAAAAAAGTTGTTACTTGTAGGTAATTTATATAAATTGTTTTTGGGACACTCTGTATACATTAAAATATTATAAGGACATACCTAACATTGTCATATTTTGTTAAATAACAGAAATATATATATATCCATAAACCACATCGCACCGCGAACGTTAGCGTGAACAGTTAAAGCACTTCAAGCTCAAAGCCTGGACTCTTTGTTTGACCTCCGGACAGTGCGGACGTGCGTAGACGACTACACAGTTCTTCCCGGAGTAGCGGTTAGAGGTGTCGTACGAACGTTTTTTACCTTCGGGGATCAAGGAAAGATTCACGCTAAATTAACGGCATCTTTCTTCTGGATCTAAGCGCTGTGAGCGAAGATTTCTATAAGCTGATGGTATTCTGTTTGGTGGTGAACACGAGGTATTTCTCAAATGGCGGGAAATAGATGGGCGTGCCATGGGAACTGTCAGTAGTGAAAGTGAAGGTTATACGTAACACCAGTAGCAGATCTTGGTTTGACAGCCGACAATTTATGCATTGCATCGATTGTTGAAGTATTTGTTTTCTTTTGGAATTTCTAGGAGCTACGAGCTCGATTATCCAGATTTTCCGCCGACGAAGCCCTGGAAAACATAGTCCGGAAGGGGAAGAGTGGTGGATTGGACCTGAAGGGACCAAAACCAAGAAAAAAAAATAGAATAGAAGCTCAAAGCCTGGTTCGAGTTTCTTTGATCCAAATGAACAGGAATGGCCAATATGGTCCAATCGACCGAACGCAGATTACAAAACCAATAAGAACAAAGAACACAAAAACAAATAACGCGCATCCGTTCCTCACCCGTTCGGTTCGAAATGAACAGGCTGTTCTGTTCTTTTTAAAGAACGGTTCACTGAACAGGCTACCTCTGAACATTATCTTAAGAACTGTTCCGTTCTTTTATAACAACTCTATTAATTAAATCCAAATATTTAATCTCTGCTACCCCTGTATGCTACCACCAACGAAAATTGTTATAAGGAAAAAAGTTAGTCGTCTCGTCACAAATTATCAGAATACCCAGATGCGAAACTAAGCGTGTTCGTTGAAATCGCTCACCACTCTTGTCCCTCCCACTGCGTGGTGGATATACACCCCACAATTTAGTACGTGACCCAATGCTCATCTAGATGTCAGTTAGTCCCATATTTTTGTTGGTACAGAACGTGAGCATAAGTTAGTTAATTGTGTTTAGCTGTTTATGAACTTTTAATTTTTTTATTATTAAAGTGTTAGTCTAGTGTCTTCTTAAATTTTTTTAGCGGTTAATATGGGATATAAATGTGTATTATTATACTGTACCGAGAGCCGAAAACTACTTTTTAAATTCCTAAAGGACCACTTGAGGTTAAATATAAATGTGAAATTTTGTTATATAATAAAGTTATTTTTAATTAGTCCGTACATGTTGATGTGCAGGCTATAGATAATATCGGGCGGCACATTAATATTCACGTAGCCATAATACTTGTTAATATAAAAATGCATTAAAAGTATTTTCTTGATGTAGTAAGTTCTATTTACAAAAAATATGTGGACAATTATTTGGATAGTTTTTCTATAATGACAATATATTTTTTAGCGCAAAGGTCTGGCTTAAGTCTGTCGGAAGGGAAGATTTTTGGAAAAAAATCTGATGGATTATAAATTGTGCGAAGATCATTTTAAAAATAAATGTATTTCTATCTTGTCATCCGCAATAAAACGTCTATTTAACACTACCGTGCCGACAATATTTTTCAAGCCATTCTCATCAAGAAATACAGACAATTCTAAGAACCTTCCAAAAAAAAACCATTTTATCATTTAAATATTAAATAAATCTTAAAAAAGTATTTTTTTACTATTAACATAATACAAAGTTTTTACAAAATACTTGTTTTTAAAGTTATTGATATTAATTAGTATGTGCCTAAAGAAAGGAAAATATGTTTTTTATTTATAGCTGCACTGCCATTTGAAAGGCTATATTTTAAATTAAAAAAATTATGTGTTTTTTCAGTATTTAAAAAAATAACTTACTCCTATTACTATGGCAACATCTGCATTGCTTTAAAATATTGCGTCGAAGTTTCTTTAGAAACTTTTGTTACTCTGCTTTCAATTATTCTGTTTTAATCCCCAGTTACACAAACTTTTCAATAAACAATTAAGCTAGTAAAACGGAAATACCTTTAATTAATTTAATAAGCAGTTTTTAGAGAAGTTTTTTTGTTAAACATTCTTAACCCACATTAGTTTAATCGTTTGTTAAAATGTTTTGTGCAACCAGGTAAAGACATTTTATTATAAATTGATCTAAACGTGACATCTTCTAACAATATTTTACCTTTCAAAACATAGGTAAAATTTTTAAATTGTAATATTTTTTATTAAAGAAATATTTAAATTTTCAATGAGTGTATTATTCTTTTGTTCCGTTTTTTCCACATAAAAAAAGCTGCATAATTGATTACTATAAAAGTATATCTCTCCTTAGCGCCTTGGTGCGGTTTAACCTTTACAAATTAAAAATAAAACGATCCATGCATTGGTGCAGATTTTCCATTTATTCTTTCTCAAGGTCATAGAAACAAGTAAGCGTAATTTGCCGCACTTTCGCATCTGTATATTCTGATAATTTGTGGTCTCGTTAAAATGAAGCTACTCACGAAAAATAAGCTTGTTAGTAATGACTTGGAAGGCGCGCTTGTGGCGGCTTCGGTTGTATCGGCAAGCGTCGATCTCCGGAGTTAAGCAGTGGAATGCGCGCCCATAATTTGGATGGGTGACCGGCACCAGCGGTGTTTTGGGCAACAGCACACGGTGTTCTGCTCGGAGATGCGGACCGAGCAACAACCATCCAAGTTATGGAATGAATGGTGTGTGAATGGGAAGGAGTAGGGGTCAAGGTACAATAAGCCTTCAGGCTGCAGTGCACCACCTAGGGGGCGGTCGTCGGACCTGGGTGGGATGACCCCGAAAGGGTGAAAAAAATGACTTGGAAGAATGGTCCAGAGATCCTTAACTAAAAACCCTATTTTGACCTTCAAATATTTTTAGTGACTTTTGCCAAATTACTTATTTAATATAACTTAATACCAACTCGGTTTATGACACACGCCACGTTTTTTAGTTTAGTGTGCCCTAATAACCTTAAAGAATCCTAATAATCGTAGATTTTATTACAAGTTATAAAGGGAAAATATAAAATACTGCCTGGAACGTTTTCTTTCCCAGACTACCCATAAAATAAGAAGAAAAAATAAGGTTAAAATAACTGCTTTTTTTTAATGTTATTTTATTCCTAAAATAATAGGTTTAAGAAAATAAGGGCGAAAAATAAACATTGCTTTTGAAATAAAAAAACTTTTTAAATTTAGTAGGCATAAAGTTTAACACTGCTGAAATATTGTTTTCCTACGACCACATGTGAAAATAGTAAATAGCACACTGTTTTCATGCATAAAAAATGCCTTATATCATACTAGTGTTGCAAAGTACTTTACAACACTAGTGTTGCAAAGTATAATATAAAGCTGTCATCGCTGTCATTGTTATTAAAAATAAATTTGGGGTTATCAGGCTGTTAATGGGATTTACATTGAAAAAGCCATGAAATATTTTTTTAATGAGGACCTTTTTAATTCTTAAATGATAAAAAGCGACTAGGTAGGTAATTTTTGATATAAAAATATTGTTAAACAGTAGGTATAATATATCGCAGTAAGAAAAAGTATATATCACCCTAGTGATGCAAAGTTTTCAATTGTTTTCTTATTTTTTCCGTGAAGACAAACAACTTTTATTGTTTTTTGGTGAATAACTTGTGCTCGTAGGAACAATAGTGTACATAACTTGTGTGAAAATCACTTTCTTACACGCGTGGGTTTGTCGCACTCGTGTGAAATAAGTCATTTTCCACCCTTGTAATGTAATATACTATATATCTACATGGCATTATTCGCGATTTAAACTAAGAAAGACTGTTACAGTTTGGTCAATTAGATGATAAAAATGGGTATCTGGATCCAATTTGCCGAAGAATATTTGAACACTGGAAATAAATAAGGGTCTAAGTGCCAAAAAATCAAAACGTATTTTATTCCAGAAATGTATTCTCTATGCCATCCCCTATGGCTTTAAATATGCATTAAGTGTCTGTCGTAATTTTCTGCTCGGTACTTACATCTATAACACGGAGGTGCAAAACGTAAACCACATCGCACAACTGAAACCAGTCCCTTGAGTTTCTAGGTGAGTTCCAGATCGTTGCTCTTGATATATCTAAAGCTTGCGACCAGGTCTGGCATGACGCACTTCTCAATAAACTTCCTTCCTACGGTCTTCCAATTGAACTCTGCTCTTGGCTCTCCAGTTATCTTTCTAATCGACGTATATCAGTCATTGTTCATGGCCACTCTTCAAGCTTTCACGAAATTAATGCTGGAGTGCCTCAGGGTTCAGTACTAGCACCAACTTTGTTTCTTCTTCACATCAACGACCTTCTTTCTTCTACAACCAATCCCATTCATAGTTATGCTGACGATAGTAAGCTTCACTCCAGTTTTCAGGTTCTCAAACCAATCTCTCAACCCGACTTGGAAAGCAAACGCAGGGCGATGCAGAAAAGAATTATCAAATACTCATCCTCTACTTATGAGCGGCCAGCCAAGTTTTACAGAGCAAAGACACCTTCAATCTTGTGGGCGTCACATTTGAAAGTAACCTTAACTGGCATAAGCACATTGTATCTATAGCCACGGCAGCTTCAACAAAAGCTTGGATTTCTCTTTGGAGCCAAAAAGTATTCTTCTCCTTCTAATTTATACACTTTATATGTGTCCCAAATCCGACCTCCCTTGGAATATTGTTCTCATATCTGGGGCATGGCATCCCCTACAACCCTAAGCATTCTTGATGTCTATTTAAAGAAGAGCTGTTCGTCTTATTAATGATCCTTCACTTACAGAAAGGCTTCCCTCTCTTGCCCATCGTCGGGCTGTGGGGGATCTATCGCTCTTTTATAGGTACTTCCATGGCTTCTGCTTTAAAGAATTGTCCAGTATAGTTCCCTCCACTTACGGTTCCCAACAGAGAAACTCGTGGTTCCGCACGTATGCATCCCTATACGGTCCAACTGGACAGGCCCCGAACTTCTCACTTTGTTCGTTTTTTTATTCCTAGAATCAACCAGTATTTCAGATTAAATTTAAACAAAATTTTGTTTTTCTGGTTTTTTTGTCCAGGAGTGTATATAAAATATTAGATAATAATTTAAAGCTAAAGAAATAGAAGATTTTAACACACTCCAATACTATTCTCTATAGTCTATAGCAATCAGTTGCCCCTTTTAGTCATAATATCACCAAGAAAAAGCTCCTTTAAACATATCTGTCGAGATCACTCCAAATTACCCTAATAATCGTCGTTGTTATTACCCCAAAAGACATAAAAATAACGCCTAAATTGTATTTTTGCCAAGAATATCTATAGAATAAGCAAGAAGAGAAAATTGGAGTTAAAGGTTATGGTGGATTTGGTTAACCCATTAACTATTAGGGTTAAAGTAAAAGTAAAACACATTTTTTTGTACGACCGGGCGTAAAATACAAGTTTACGAGGCTTTTTTAGTTTTGAGGGCGTAAAATTTTCCTTTAAGCCCTAGGGCAGAAAAGTATTAAAAACGTTCGTATTTATAAGTTTATAAAACAATAATAAAATTAAATAATAAACTTTAGGTCGACTTTTTCTTCCTTTTTCTGGTTCTGAATTATTTTGGATCCTAATTCAATTTTTTTTTTTTTTTTTTTTATCTTTGGACAAACCACGAAGGCTAAAAGCCTAAATACTAACGTACCGTGGGTGTCTTAAGCGAGGTAAGAGGGAGTTTGTTGACACGGGACTTAAATACTTGAAGATTTGGGGGAAGGAAAGACCTCCGCGGGCAGCAGGTTCCACAACCTAGAAACTCTAGGGATAAAAGAACGAACAAAGTGGGAAGTTCGGGGCCTGTTCAGTTGGACCGTATAGGGATGCATACGCGCGGAACCACGAGTTTCTCTGTTGGGAACCGTAAGTGGAGGAACTATACTGGACAATTCTTCAGAGCAGAAGCCATGGAAGTACCTATAAAAAAGCGATAAATCCCCCACAGCCCGACGATGTGCAAGAGAGGAAAGCCTTTCTGTAAGTGAAGGATCATTAATGAGACGAATAGCTCTTCTTTGAATAGAGTCAAGAATGCTTAGGGTTGTGGGGGACGCCATGCCCCAGATATGAGAACAATATTCCAAGGGAGGTCGGATTTGGGACACATACAAAGTGTATAAATTAGAAGGGGAAAAATACTTTTGGCTCGAAAGAGATATCCAAGCTTTTTTGAAGCTGCCGCAGCTATAGATACAATGTGTTTATGCCAGTTAAGGTTACTTTCAAATGTGACGCCCACAAGATTAAAGGTGTCTTTGCTCTGTAAAACTTGGCCGCTCATAAGTAGAGGATGAGTATTTGATGACTCTTTTCGCGACAAGGAACATGATTGTGTTTTGGATGCATTAAAATGGACGAGATTTTTAGCGCCCCAATCCAATATTAAATTAAGATCCTGCGAAAGAGATATCTGCATCGCTCTGCGTTTGTTTTCCAAGTCAGGTTTAGTAATGGGTTTAGGAACCTGAAAACTGGAGTGAAGGGTACTATCGTCGGCGAAACTATGAATGGAATTAGTTGTGGACGAGAGAAGGGCGTTGATGTGAAGAAGAAACAATGTTGGTGCCAGAACTGAGCCCTGAGGGACTCCAGCATTTACTTGGTGGAAGCATGAAGAATGGCCGTCCACAATAACTGATATACGACGATCAGATAGATAACTAGAGAGCCAAGTACAGAGTTTAGTTGAAAGACCGTAGGAGGGAAGTTTATTAAGAAGTGCGGCATGCCAGACCTGGTCAAAAGCTTTGGATATATCAAGAGCAACGATCTGGGACTCACCTAAAAACTCAAGAGACTTATTCCAGCAGTGAGATACGAAGGAAAGAAGATCTGCTGTAGATCTTTTGTGGCGAAATCCGTACTGCCTGTCAAATTTGAGAACCAACTCTTTGACAACTTTGTTGGCACCAATGTCGGTCTATATAAGGTCACGACATTCGGCCATATTGCTTTGACGTGTTATAACGTCACATCTCCCATTTTTCGGCCATGTTGTTCAGTGCCGGAGATATACAGTTTATTGTATTAGTAAAACAACCGTTTATACAACAGTTTTTAATTATTATTAAGTTGTAAATTCTTTAACTTTAAATAAAAACATTTGGCATTATATCTTTCAACAAATATTACTACCAAAACAATGCCAAATGAAATGCACAAATTCTAGGCGCCACTGGATTGATCATCAGCTTTGATTTGACCCAGTCTTGCCAACTTTTCTCGGTGGAGTGCCCTTCCTTGCGTCTCCGACCTCGAACCGCCTAAAAGTTGAGGATATGTCGCAACCTTATAAATATAAACTAACCTTGGTTGGCACCCCATGTAATTATTCCTTAGGCAACTTAAAGTTGTTTAATCAATTTGACTTAAACTTTTTAACTAGACTGATAGTAACATCGGCAAAATTATCCGATATACAAAAAAACGACCACAGAAAATGCTTGGTCATTAATTTTAGTCGTACAAAAATATTGTTTGCACCTCTGTCGAAAAGCATTTTCACGACCTCAGCTGATTGTTGCCTCCGCGCAGCTCGGGGAACAACTTTCTCTGTCTTCGGTTTTCGGTGTTTTGTTACTTGATATTAGAGAATAATTATTGCAATTTGCCTTATTAAGCTCGGGAATTATTAATACCGGCCCTATTTTAATAGTGCTTGTACCCATAATTTAGAGTTATTGCAAATAATGATGTGAGTAGGGTAGGGCGGGGCTAGTTGAGCAATTTTTCACTTGATCGGTTATAGCTCCTCAACAATATGTCTTAATGGCCTATGATGCATACTGATGGATTGGCAAATAATCCCTTAGCAATAGTGTCCATAGTAACTTCTTTTAGTAAGCTAAAGGAGCTACATCTATTTTAATGTAGATAGTCAGGTATGCTCAACGTACCCCATAGATGAGGTAAGTTGAGCAAGGGTATGGGGCTAGTGGAGCACTTAGAAAGTACAGCCAAATTATAGGTTTAATGTTAGGTAGGTTTACAATAAAAATACATTTTGACAATTTGCTTTTTATATTTATAATCCTATACTCACAAAACAACAAATCTCATCAATAAAACTTCAACGTACCTATCTTAGCCTAACTACTGAATTTAAACTTGAATATTTGTATAATTATTATTAACATAGCTTATACAAATCATAAAAAAACATTTAAGACATTTAGGAGTCTAAATCTTCATTTAAAACAAAACAAAGTAATTTTTTATTTGGTTAAAAAAACTAAAAATCAAATCAACAAAACATTAACTCCAAGTTAACTTTATTATAGCATTAATTAAAGATTAGACTTTCTATTAATAAACAGACTTTATATGCAACTATCAATATTGCTGATATAATTTTAAAAAATATATTAAATAGATATTATTTGTCAGTGATTTGTCTCCTTTTCTTGGACCAGCCTTTGGGTATGGTCAGCCCGTTTTTTTGTTGCTTGTACGGGATGCAGCCTCATATAAGTCTTGAGTAGTATAGGAACCTCTAGTAGTCGAACTTTTATAAGTCCATATCCTAAAAAATAATTTTATACTTTTGTTAAAATCATGGGGTTAGGTGGACAACTGTAGCTCAACTAACCCCAACCTGAAATTTTCAAGCAAAAGTGAATTTATTAAAAAACGGATAGAATTATATTCAGTATCTTTATAAAAATCAAAACTGCAATAAATTTACTAAAGATTAACACTTACCTGATTGAAAAAGGATATTATTTAACTATCACAGACGAAATATTCTGTCTGAAAATTATTATACTTTTTAATCACAAAATAAACAATACGTGGGGGTACTTTTTTCGATCGCCGCGTCACCACTGGCGGTCGCGCGATGTGTTCCTCTTGCGCAACCCCTTCTTTACGCTATTTGATGCGTTAGCGTACGGTCGATAGTTTTTGATATATTTGGATTGCCCAACTTACCTCTATGCTCAACTAGCCCCGCCCTACCCTACCATTAATCTAAAAAAAAGGAGAACAAATTTTAGTAGAATTTCTTTATTGTTTTGTGTTGTAGGGTTTTGTTTAACACAATTACAGAAATACATTTTGAAAAAACAAGGTTTAAGTATTTTTACTGCTAAAAACTTTTCCATTTTGTGATCGGCAGCCGTTCGGTTAGACGAACAGTTCTGAAGTTGAAATAAGACCAAAATAAGGCACGACCTAAAACCGACATAAATAAATCCGGGCACTATACTTATTAAGGAGTCCTTATCCTACCATGCGTCTGCGCAAGCTCAGATGTCAAAATACGGTCGGTATTATTAGTGCCCGGCCTTATTTCACTGTGCAATAATTTTCTATTACGGGAATATTTCCTACCGGAGGCGGAGTATATGTAGATGTGGATCATGGTTAGTTCTGGTTAGATAAATCCTTTTTTTAATTCCTTAATTAAACTAGAGAATAATACTTACTTATTCCACGCCTCGACGTCACTGAATAAGGCCATTAATAAGAACCGCAAGTTTTTAAAAAGTCAAATACTCTGTATCCTAAAAACAATGTATTTTTAAACCAATGTTTTCTTTTGTATAAAATTAGCTCGTTTTTATTTGGGATAAATTGAAATCACCCAGTATCATACCATAAACACTTTTTAATAAATGTTTATAAATATATGTATTTTTAAAACATACACCAAAATAAACTATAAACAGCAGACTGGGCCCAAAAAAACGACTTTTTTGAAAAATATATCATAATATATTTTAGGAGACAAAAAGAAAATAGAGACATTTTGCACCTCTTATTTTGCAATTCCGTTGTGGTTAACATTATTCCGAGTCTGCGCAGTATCGCAACATGATCCGTTATCGTTATTAACCATACCGGACTCCTTTAATTATGGATGAATACCGAAGGGCTTATCGTTATCGTTATTGTTAAACTGCGTGGTTGTCGGATTGTAGAATTTTTATTATCAATTATTTAAGAAGGTCGACATTTTATTGCCGTATTAATTAAAATATCATTGATACATAGGCTCACAATAGTGTAAAGGAATTAAAACGGACTTGCATTTTTAAGGATGTTTTAAATCAGTAATCTATTTACATGTTACAATCTGGCACACTTGCTTTTTATTCTACTACCAAACCTAACCTTACTTTTTGTGTTTTGCTTATACTGTATTGTTACATCTACTTTGAAAAACAAAATCAAGAGAATTATTTGCATATATTTAAATATCAATATATAACTTATGGAGAATAAAAGTAAGTACTGATTTTTCGTAAACTTTAAAATCGGTAAACCACAGGTAAAAATAGATTTTAGGTGACGTACGTTAAACGTTATCAAACGTTCGTGAATGCTCTTTAAACGTTTTTAAAAGTTTTGTGTCGGCAAAAACAACGTTTTAAAAACGTTTTTTTTTGTATGTTTACTAAACGTTTTTATAGTGCCTAAAAGTACTAGGAATAGGTTTTAAAAGTTTTTTGGGGCGTTTAAAAAATGTTGGTGTTTGTTGTATTGCTAAATTTATACAGACAAAGAAGATCAAAACAAAATAAGAATATTCAATTAGAATTCACAGATTGAACACATAACCTTTATTTGGATTGGATTGATAATTGGATATTCTTATATATATATAAAAGTGAATGGTTCTTGAGCCTTGATATAAATACAATAATAAAAGGTAAAGTTCTTTGGGCATATGGCTCATCAATGAATGTACGGGGTATTCCATTTTCTTTTGGAGACTTCGTAATTTTTAAACAACCAACCATAGTAGCCGAATTCTTACAGGGTATTTTTAACTTATTTATTTTTACAGTCATTGATGAGCCATATGCCCAAAGAACTTTACCTTTTATTAATGTATTTATATCAAGGCTCAAGAACCATTCACTTTTATATTATATCGCAGTTTGGGTGAAAAATACTGCTTTCAATATGATTTTTATCATATTTTCAGTCACTGCTGTACGCCACCTACCTGGTTTTGGCAAAACTACTCATTCGAATTCTGCAAACCCGCAGACTGATGGGCGGCCAGTTTCCTTATGGTTTGTTGGCATAACAGTATGTTGCATTTTTAACTTTTGCCATATATAACTAGATGGCGCACTTTTTACCTACCACCTTTAACCTCTCGATGCTATGGCTGGTTGTTTTTAAATTTCTTGGTGAGATGGCACCGCTGTCTGTATTTATTAGTTCTGGGATACAGAAAGAATATTTACAGTCAGTCGGGGCGTCATCAAAGCGTCACATTACTTGTGTTCACATTTACACAAAGTACAGAAATAAAAAGCACTTCACCAGAACTACCACCATTATCAGTTAGTTGAGTTAATTATTTTAGTAAAACAAGACGCAAAAGCAGCACATATAAAATTCATTAAAATGCAATTTTTCAACTGGCAATGTCATTCATTAATGACAGAAGATTTGAGGTGCGTTCCTACCCTAAAATTAAGGATTCCCTGGGTACGTTCCCAACGAATAATGCTTCTCGAATATTTTTATAAAGAACAACTTTTAGAGTTATGCAAAAAGAAACAGAACTAACCAGAACTATCAAGGTAAAAAAATATATGGACATATGTTTTTAGAAAATTAAATTTCCTACAAAAACGTCTCATTAACATTTTTGCCACACGAACCGTTTTCAAATAATTAAGTTTCAAATATTGATATATTTCTTAGATTTACCTTTTTTATTTTGGAATTTTGTAACCAACAAAACTATAAATATATAGGAAAAACAACATAGATTTTTAAAAGACAATTAATTTCTGGAAAAAGGTCACTAAATGTTTTTAAACAAGATCGTTCTTTTAAAAGTTATTCACAATTTAAGTTAAAGGAAAAATTAAATTACTGTTTTCATTATTTTTGAACAAAGTTTTTTCACTCATAGGAACAAGTTACTAAATTTTATCATTGAAAATTATAGTTTTATCAATCTTATCGCTTAAAATATCTAAATTTCATAATAGATCCATACCCATTCTTGGTTAATAGCTATTTGTTATACGAAGACGTAGATGAGCTTACTCTAAGACAGTATAGTAAGAACGTTTTAAAAGCGCAAATTCGGTACCCTTTGAAAATAATACAAAAAAACATAAAAAGACCGCTTACAATCGGACTATTTTATACAAAGGCGCCGCTATCCTTTAGCGCGCCGATACACTATGGGATAGAAATCCATTATTTTGGCCAAAAAGCAACTTTGAAATTTTAATGCCTCATGCTGTGTATTTCAAAGTAGATACTCCAAACTATATGTACGCAAAATTATAAAAGGATATGACGACTTCTATTGGGGTAATAGGAAACTTGAAAATGTATTTTAAGTAAACATAAATATACAACATTTAATCTACTTAGTTTATTATTAGCCTTGTTTACTAAAAAAGTAAAAGAGTTTAAATAATAAGAGCTATTGTTGTGTTTCCGATGCAGTCTCGCGAAGTCTCGCTACTTTTGTCAAGGATTTTTTTACCTTTACGTCTTTATCAGTTTTTGTACTTACAATTGCCTTCCTACTTTTTGCTACTTCTGAGTGTAAGGACAGATACAAGATTTTTTATAATTTACAAGGTTTTCCATTTTAAAATTGAATATGTTTTGTCCTACACTATATATCCTAAAAGATAAAAGCATTCTGATGAAAGATATGGATTCTACAGAATCTACCCAACAAAACAGTGTTTTTATTTATTTTATACGTTAAAAAATAAAAAAGTTGGGAAGATGTATCTCTATTACGCTTCTAAGAATAATTTAAAATTATTTTTCAGATTTGGATGGTCATATTTCCGAAACTAATTGAGATAGACACATCAAATGTAGTATTTTTTAAAGCATTTTAAAAGATTTTTTGGTGGTGATATAATATTCAGGGTATTCCATTTAAAAAATCATACCTATTGTCGTACCCTGTATATCATATGAGATAATAATCATCGGATTACTAATTAGAATACTACCAAATTAACCAAACAAGCTGACATTCTAGTTTATTTTGTACAATAAAAAATAATAATGTTAAGGGGGTGTAAATTTATAATAACATATAATAAGTTAAGTTTTAGGTTTCCAAAAGCATTTGTAATAATTTATATTTTTCCAGTAAAAAGCACCTCATTTTAAGTTAGATTGGCAAGTTTCAGCATTTTGACCAAAAAAATTAACTTCTATCCCATAGTGCAATGATCAGCTGCATCAACCGGCATATCATAAAGAAATATAGCAAAGGCGGCCGCGAAGACAAGCATGCCGATTTATTTGCTTTAAACTTTTTGTGACTTTTTTTCTTATCAAAAAGCACCGAATTTACATTTTTAAACTGTTCCTTCTATAAATAAAAGTCGATTTTTTTGGCCCAGTTTAATAAACAGTCCCGTTTTCTGCTTTAATTATCTCAGAAACCACAGGATAATAAAAAAGAACTTTCTTAATAACAGATGCCAAGTTGGCAATAAACACAATAATTCAATTTACATCACAAAGCAAAATTTAGGCAATATCGTCTTCTCGGGGTAAATAATATCTAATTATCATTGTCTCCATCCTTTTATAGGGCTTAATGACGTCATTGGGGTCGTAATAGCCCCTAAATATTGCTCATAACTTTTTAATTATGGCGGCTAAAAATAAAATGAGAAGGGTTGCCAACCACAGGAAATATTAAGTAAAAATAATAAATAAATCATTTAAAAAAAAAAAACTGTAATTAAAAAAATATGAGTAAATGTCGTTATCCACATAGCGGGCTAGAAAATATACAGGGTAAGTTTATTTTTAGTTTTTAGAGCTTGGTTTAAATCGACGCTGAAATTTTGTCCAAAAGATTATGGCTTACTAGATATTTAAAAATAAAAACTATTTTTTCCAAAAATTTGTTTTCCTCTGTAACTCAGTTAATAATCGAAAAAAAATGAGTATATGTAGAAAATTTGTAAATAATTATCTTCCTAATAAAAAATTGGGTAATTTTATAGAAATCTGCGGCAACCTCAATTTTGACGAAATTTGGTATACGGGGGTTTTTGGGGCGCTGATCACGAATCTGAATTTCTGGCGGAAACGTTTCGTTCTCGAGATATTCATCATCAAAGTTCAAATTTGAACTAAGCTTATTTTCCCTATATTCCCCTTCTTTTGCATACAATTCTTGATTTAAAGCTTAAGTGTCACACAATATTTAATTTTTACTTTTTAAAATTTCGTTATTCTACGTTTTTACATTATTTTTGCATTAAATTGCGTGACTTTTCTTTGATAATGCGGCAAACCATACATACACATAGGGCTTCATGGCACACTGGGATTGAAATGATTCAAAGTTAGCTATGCAATTTAATGCAAAAATAATGTAAAATACGTAAAAAACGTGGTTTTAAAAGGTAAAAATCACCACTTTAGCTTTAAATCAAGAATTGTGTACAAAAAGAAGGGGAATATTGTAAAAATAGGATGAGTTTAAATTTCAAGTCTGATGATGGATATCTCAAGAACGAAACGTTTCCGCCAAAACTCTTTCAGATTCGTGATCAGCACTAACAAAAAATGTAGTTATTGGCATAATTAATTTTAATTTTGTTTTTTATTGAAAAACACTTTTTCTCTTACATGATCCACTTTTTTAAATGTTCTAAATTTATTAGGTAAAAATATAAGTTTTTAATAAATAACTTAACACTAAAGTTTTTATTTTAAACGTTTTTTAAAATGTTGAAGGAGACATTATTAGTGTTTTTAATGTGTTTAACTTAAAAAAACAAACTAAATTAATTAAAATCAAAGAGTTGGGAATTTTATATCCAAGGCGACATATGATCGCGATTTATGACTTTATTAGTATTCCTATTAATAAAAGGAGGATCAGATTCTAACAGCTAATAAAAGTCTCTACAAAAATAGTACAGCATATGTGTTACGTCTCTTGCACCTAAGTTAGTTAGTTATATATAGTTAGAATTTTCAAAAAAATCGTTTTTTTAAATTTTGTTTTCTTAATGTACATATATTTAAGAATATGCACAGGAAACTTCAGTCTCAAATATTAACACAAGCTTCTTAAATATATTTTTATGATTTTTTTATAAAAGATTTTTTCACACCGATAAAAATTTATTTTTTTTATTAACAATTTAAGGGCAAAATTTTGGTCAAAAATCGACATTTGTTTTTTGAGAAACCGGCAACTTGTCAAAAAAAATATTTTGCCAATACCTTTAATGAATTACTAGATTTAACGTAACTTAAAGGAAATCTGTTTGGTTGGTTAATTTCAGAGGATACAGTTCAAAGATAAAGTGGTCACCGCGTCACGTCTTTTTGAGAGGAGCTCCCGGAGATCAGCTGTAGCTCCTTAACAAATAGATATTTTTACTAATACTTAGTTTTAAAATAGGTAGGTATAGTTAAAAGATACCATAATATGTGCATAGATTTTTAGATGGATAAATTTAAAAGTTTTCTTAGAAAAATTCTGAAAAATTAGCTTTCTTTCGGCCCTCTAACTGTATATAACCCCTCAAGTGAAACAGTCCGGTCAATAGTCTTTAGATATAACTCCTAATTATACAAACACAGCTAAATATCTCCTCGTCCTTATAAACTGTAATTTGCTAAAGTTAAACAGTTTGTTTGTTTAAACTAAATCTGGCGACCCCACGTTAACTTCAGCTTAATAGTGACTAATGTACGGGGAACTTGAACGAAATTTGTTTTGCTTCCTTGATGAATACCATTTAGTTTATTTAAACTTATGCGGTGAATTAATTGTAAAATTTTAGATATTTTTGGCACTACAAATACTATTTATGGTTTAAATACACACATAAATATAAGAACTTATATTATGACATAATAATTATACATAAAATTTTACATGACAGGCAATACGGACTTCGTCACAAGAGATCTACAGCAGATCTACTTTCCTTCGTTTCACACAACTGGAACAAGTCTCTTGAGTTTCTAGGTGAGTCCCGGATCGTTGCTCTTAATGTATCTAAAGCTTTCGACCACGTCTGGCATGACGCACTTCTTAATAAACTTCCCTCCTACGGTCTTCCAACTAAACTATGCTCTTGGCTCTCCAGTTATCTTTCTAATCGACGTATATCAGTCATTGTTGATGACCACTCTTCAAGCTTTCACGAAATTAATGCTGGAGTGCCACAGGGTTCAGTACTAGCACCAACTTTATTTCTTCTTCACATCAACGACCTTCTTTCTTCCACAACCAATCCCATTCATAGTTATGCTGACGATAGTACCCTTCACTCCACTTTTCAGGTTCCCAAACCAATCTCTTAACCCGACTTGAAAAGCAAACGCAGGGCGATGCAGATTTCTCTTTCACAGGATCTCAATTTGATATTGGATTGGGGCGCCAAAAATCTCGTTCAATTTAATGCATCCAAAACACAATCATGTTCCTTGTCGCGAAAAAAATCATCAAGAGCGGGAACACATTTAACCTTGTGGGCGTCACATTTGAGAATAACCTTAACTGGCATAAACACATTATATCTATAGCCACCGCGGCTTCAAAAAGCTTGAATTTCTTTTCCGAGCCAAAAGTATTTTTCTTCTTCCAATTTATACACTTTGTATGTGTCTCAAATTTGACCCTCTCTGGAATATTGTTCTCCTGTCTGGGAAATGGCATCCCCTACAACCCTCAGCTTACTTGATGCCATTCAAAGAAGGGCTGTTCGTCTTATTAATGATCCTTTACTTACTCAAAGACTTCCTTCTCTTGCCCATCGTAGAGCTGTGGGAGATCTATCGCTCTTCTATAGATACTTTTACGGCTTCTGCTCCGACGAATTATCCAGTATAGTCCCTCCTCTTGCGGCTCCCAACAGAGAAACTCGCGGTGCCGCGCGTATGCATCCCTATACAGTTCAATTGGACAGGCCCCGAACTTCCCATTAACATTCGTTCTTTTATATACCTACTTCCAGCGAAGGTCTTTCCTTCCCCCAAATCTTCAAGTTTTTAAGTCCCGTGTTAACAAACTTCCTCTTACCCTGCTTAAGACACCCACGGTACGTTAGTATTTAGGCTTTCAGCCTTCGTGGATTGTCCAAAGATAAAAAAAAATGAAATGCTTTCAAAAGTTCACCTATTTTAGAAATTTTTATTTCGTACGGAGAACAATACGAGGGATGGTTTATTGTTTTGAAAATTTCACTCACCTATTTGCCTACTCGACAATTATCGCTTGATTACAGTGATAATTGCATAGAAGAAATCGAAAATTACACTGTCATGTTTTTATATGTTGAATTTGACAACCACATCCTAAGCTTTATTTATTTAATATGTCAGTTTGGCATTTCATAAATTTTGCAAACATTTATGTATAAAAAGTGTTAAGATTGAGTTTTGTTGTATTGTTATATACATTTTTTAGAAATTTATTATTCCTTCATTTGATTGTTTTATTTTTTTTTGAGTAATTTTCTTCCTAAATTACACATTTTTATCTTTGGACTAACCACGAAGACTAAAAGCCTAAATACTAACGTACCGTGGGTGTCTTAAGCGAGGTAAGAGGGAGCTTGTTGACACGGGACTTAAATACTTGAAGATTTGGGGGGAAGGAAAAACTTCCGCGGGCAGCAGGTTCCACATTCTAGAAACTCTAGGAATAAAAGAACGAACAAAGTGAGAAGTTCGGAGTCTGTCCAGTTGAACCGTATAGGGATGCATACGCGCGGAACCACGAGTTTCTCTTTGGAGAACCGTGAGTGGAGGAACTATACTGGATAATTCTTCAGAGCAGAAGCCATGGAAGTACCTATAAAAAAGCGATAGATCCCCCACAGCCCGACGATGGGCAAGAGAGGAAGCCTTTCTTTAAGTACAGGATCATTAATGAGACAAATAGCTTTTCTTTGAATAGAATCCAGAATGATTAGGGTTGTGGGGGAAGCCATGCCCCAGATATGAGAACAATATTCCAAGGGGAAAAATACGGCTCGAAAGAGAAATCCAAGCTTTTTGAAGCTGCCGTGGCTAAAGATACAATGTGTTTATGCCAGTTAAGGTTACTTTCAAATGTGACGCCCACAAGATTGAAGGTGTCTTTGCTCTGTAAAACTTGGCCGCTCATAAGAGAGGATGAGTATTTAATGACTCTTTTCGCGACAAGGAACATGATTGTGTTTTGGATGCATTAAAATGGACGAGATTTTTGGCGCCCCAATCCAATAATAAATTAAGATCCTGCGAAAGAGATATCTGCATCGCTCTGCGTTTGTTTTCCAAATCAGGATTAGTGATGGGTTAAGGAAACTGAAAACTGGAGTGATGGGTACCATCGTCGGTGAAACTATGAATGGAATTAGTTGTGGACGAGAGAAGGTCGTTGATGTGAAGAAGAAACAATGTTGGTGCAAGAACTGAGCCCTGAGGCACTCCAGCATTAACTTGGTGAAAGCTTGAAGAATGGCCGTCCACAATAACTGATATACGTCGATCAGATAGATAACTAGAGAGCCAAGTACAGAGTTTAGTTGAAAGACCATAGAAGGGAAGTTTATTAAGAAGTGCGGCATGCCAGACCTGGTAAAAAAGCTTTTGATATATCCAAGAGCAACGATTTGGGACATACCTAGAAACTCAAGAGACTTATTCCAGCAGTGTGATACGAAGGAAAAAAGATCTGCTGTAGATCTGCAAAATCCATACTGCCTGTCATGCAAAATTTTGTGTTTCTCTAAATACTTAAAAATTTTTGAATTAATGATTTGTTCCATTACTTTAATTGGTGCAAACAGGAGGGACTCTCAGTCAACCCTCATAAAACAATAACAGTCCCTTTCATAAAAAGAAGAGCGCTTGAAGGACTAAGACCTTCCAGGCTCAACGGAGTGGAAATCCCCTTTTCAAAGAGGTTAAATATCTAGGAGTCATCTTTGACCAAAAACTAACCTGGGGACCACACTTAAGCAAAGTCACTCAGAAGGCAAGAACTACCTTGGGTAGATGCCGAAGACTTTGCGGAAAGAATTGGGGACTCAGTCCGAAGATGAACCTATGGTTATACAAAATGGTCGTCAGACCAATGATAACCTACGGGTCAATTGCCTGGGGTGCAAAGACGCTACAAAAGACGGCAATAAGGCAATTACAAAGTATACAGAGACTCGCTTGTCTATGTATTACGGGGGCCATGAAATCAACCCCTACTGCAGCACTGGAAGTGCTGCTCAATCTACCGCTACTTCACATCTACATACAGGGTGAAGTGAAAGCGGTACAATACCGTCTCAAACAAGGCCAGAGTCCTATCATAAGACAGGAAAGGGCCATACAATGGAGATTCAAGGAGGACCAAGAAGTCAACTCAGTGTGTGAGATGCCTTCAGACAAAATGGTACCAAGCTACTGGCTAAACAAAGGTTTTCAAACTTTAATACCAGACAGAAAGGACTGGGTGGCTGGGCCTCCCATCAAAGCCGACCTAATCTGGTATACAGACGGCTCCAAAACAGACCAAGGAGTTGGAGCAGGTATATATGGGGACAAACCAAGGACGAAAATAAACTTGGGTCTCGGACAACACCCTACTGTGTTCCAGGCCGAAATTGTAGCCATAGAACAATGTGCTAGGGAAATCATCAGAAGGAGCTATGAGGATAAAACCATAGTAATCTATTCGGACAGCCAGGCAGCCATCAGGGCACTCAGTTCATGCAAAATCAGCTCCAAGCTGGTGCGGGACTGCGTAATTGCCCTGGAAGAGGTGGGTGCGTCCAACAAGCTAACCATTGCCTGGGTACCAGGACACGAAGGCCACGAAGGCAATGAAGAAGCTGATAAATTGGCAAAGGAGGGGGCTGGCAGGACAATGGTAGGTCCCGAGCCCTACTGTGGTATTCCATCATGCCAGGTAAGGTCATCCATTAGATCATGGATTATGAGGGAATCACAAGACTGGTGGATGAGAACACCAGGACAGCGTCAGGCGAAAGTGTTCATCAAGGCTTACTCGCCAGAATTTACAAAAGACCTTCTGAATTATAACCGGAAGGCAGTAAGAATAATAGTGGGTCAACTGACAGGTCATTGCAGACTGAATAAACACCTGGAAACTATGGGCCTGGCAGAAGAAAACCTATGTAGGTTCTGCCAGGAGGAGGAAGAAACCGCAGAACACGTATGGTGCTACTGCGAAGCCCTTTGTCGTCTGCGGTTTGCAAGGCTGGGTGAAGAAAAACCTAAAGCGGCAAAATATACCAAGGGGCCAGTTTCAAGCTTGTGGAGTCTGATTAAACAGACCGGCTTGAATAGCGTGCTCTAACCTATGGACGGAGGACACACAATAAACCTGAGCAGGTTGCAGTGCTAGAGGATATGCAATCCACCTCCCAATCTAATCTAATCTAATCTAATCCATTACTTTACAAAGAACTGAGAGAATTGAAATTGGTCTAGAATTAGATGGAAGAGATTTAGATCCTAAATTACACTGGTGCATCAAAATAACCAGATTTGGCTTTCAAGTGTATTGCCTTTTAAAAACAACTCTCGTCCATTTTCACATTTTTTCACATATTTCACATTTTCTACTCTAGTTTTTAGGCAATACGCTTTCAAGCAAAATTATCGATAATTTTGATGCTCTTGTGTAATTACTCCCGATAATTTGTTTTTGCTTATAAACGGTGTCTCTAAAAGTTGCAAAAAAGTACCACAGGTTCCTAAGGCTAAAATATGACGATCTAACCCAACTTACCTTAGTCCAAAAGTGCTTATAATGCCCTAGGTGTGATAGCAGGTATTATTGCTACCATAACATATTCCGTTTCTAAGGTATTACAGATCAATAATAGATGGGTAAAACACAAATAATTTAATGTCAGATAATTACCATAATCCTATTAAAATACTTTCAAATACTCTACTCAATACTTTCTTCTAAATAGTCTGCTTAAAACTTACTTCTAAATTACTCCAACGCAATGCCTAAATATCAAAACTTTCTTTTCAAGCCGAGGCACAAAACGAATGAAGTTAAATATGTGTACTAGAAAGCGAGATTGCGACCGCTTTGACTTATTTATTTTGATCCGCGACGTACGTCTTCTTTACTTTAATAAACGCGAAAATAGTATAGTGCATGGGCACAAATTACGTGTGTCCAGAGAGAAGTCAAGGCTTAAACGGTAGAGTTTTAAAAGCAATATTTATTGTCAAATATGATTATAAATATGGTGTAAATAAATCGTTGATTATACGTTTAATTTTAACAAATACACTATCGGACAAAAGTAGAGCAACAAAGTGTTTTTTTTGTTTCGACAAAAAAAAGTTCTCAGGTGATTTCTGGATACGTTTAATGAATAAGTATTATCTCTAAGATTACAGGAATACTTTACAACATTATGATAAATTTCAGATAAAATTTTAGATCAAAAATATTTATAATTATAAATATTGACGAAAATCAGTGCGACAAAAGTAAAGCAACAAATTGTATTCAACGATTTTTTATTTTAGATATTACAACAAAGAACATTTAACACATTTAATTATAATAATTACTAAAAGTATTATGTTAATAGTTAATAGAATATCCATTATTATTTATTACTTTCTGGCAACGTTGCGGCATTGAGGCAATCAAATTTTGAATAATGTTTTCCGGAAGATTTGTCCAAACTTGGCGGATTTTATCTATCAACGATTGTTTATTCGGAAACATTTGTGTTCGAATACGACGTTCTACTTCTTCCCACAAGTTCTCAATTGGGTTGAGGTCGGGGATTGTGCCGGCCACTCCAAAACTCGAACATTGTTTTCTCGAAACCACTCTTGAACAATTCGCGAAGAGTGTTTTGGATCGTTATCCTGCTGGAACGTAAAACGCAGTGGCATTTCCCACTCTGCATAAGGGAGCATGACATTTTCCATTATATCCCTATAAATAAATCGATCCATATTTTCATTAATAAAGTGTATAGGGCCTACCTCTTTCCACGAGAAACAACCCCATAAAAAACACTGCCTTTACCATGTTTAACTGTTGGTGTTACGTACTTAGGATTAAACCTGCTATTTATTGGTCGCCGCACACGTTTCATTCCATCGGAATTAAAAATTTTATATCGCGTTTCGTCACTAAAAAGAACTTTTTTCCAATCGTCTACTGTCCAGTTTAAATGCCGATGTGCAAATGCAAGTCTTGCTGCTCTATTTCTTCCCGAAACTAGCGGCTTTTTAGCGGGGCGTCTACTAAACAACTTTGCCTCTACCAACCTTCTCTGAACAGTCCGTGGACCAACCATAATTCCTGGAACTTCAGCAATAATTCTAGGTGCAGACTTCCAAGGATCATTTTGAGAAATTCTTTTAATGCGTCTGTCGGTCCATATTGTTGTTTTTCTTGGTCTTCCCGATTTTGGTAGATTCTCTAAATGTCCCCTTTCATTATAGGATGAAATTATTTTAGATACACTGTAACTGGGTAAATCAAATTGTCTTGATATATGGGCTTGCTTTTTACCTTCCCTGAAAGCATTCACAACTCTCTGCTTTAAGTCTTTTGAAATTGGAATACCTCTCGGCATAATTAATTCAGCACAAAAATGTTCAAAATATAAAAAAACTAATTTTACAAAACTATTTTTGTTTCTACTTTCACCGAAAACTTATCATTTGATGAACTAATTAAAATGTTGCTTTACTTTTGACGCATTACTTATTTACAGTTAAAACTTAATGACAAAATGACATGATCTGGCTTGATCATCCAAAGCGCCGTTGTCGCCGATGACAGCAGCCTACTTTGATGTTTTAAAACACAATGTATTTAAAAGCGATATCTTACATTTAGTATTATAAAATCGGGATATGTAAATTTTATCAAAGTGTTGCTCTACTTTTGTCCGATAGTGTATAAACTTAAGTTTTTTGGCCGTCGTTGTAGATTTTGTTTCCTTGACGTTTCGCCAACGCGAGTGGTTGGCATCCTCAGAAGGTTAATAGTAGACTACTTGCATACTACTGTGTGTACAGTAGACACGACGGCCGAATAGCCCAAAAACTTAAGTTGGCCGCGAAAGCCTTACGCAGTATATTCAACAAGTATAGTTAACTAGTGCGTATGTTGAGAGTTATGTGATGTGATATGTAGTAATTAGACTTTCAACTAAACTCTGTACTTGGCCCTCTAGTTATCTATCTGATCGACGTATATCAGTTATTGTGGACGGCCATTCTTCAAGCTTTCACCAAGTAAATGCTGGAGTGCCTCAGGGCTCAGTTCTGGAGCAAACATTGTTTCTTCTTCACATCAACGACCTTCTCTCGTCCACAACTAATTCCATTTATAGTTTCGCCGACGATAGTACCCTTCACTCCAGTTTTCAGGTTCCTAAACCCATGACTAAACCTGATTTGGAAAACAAACCCAGAGCGATTCAGATATCTCTTTCGCAGGATCTTAATGTAATATTGGATTGGGGCGCCAAAAATCTTATCCCTTTTAATGCATCCAAAACACAACCATGTTCCTTGTCGCGAAAAGAGTCATCAAATACTCGTCCTCTACTTATGAGCGGCCAAGTTTTACCGAGCAAAGACACTTTTAATCTTGTGAGCGTCACATTTGAAAGTAACCTTAACTGGCATAAACACATTGTATCTATAGCCACGGTAGCTTCAATAAAGTTTGGATTTCTCCTTCGAACCATAAACTATTTTTTCCTTTTAATTTATACACTTTATATGTGTCCCAAATCCGACCTCCCTTGGAATATTGTTCTCATATCTGGGGCATGGCGTCCCTCACTCTCCTAAGCATTCTTGATTCCATTTAAAGAAGAGCTATTCGTCTCATTAATGATCCCTCACTTACAGTAAGACTTCCCTCTCTTGCCCATCGTCGGGCTGTGGGGGATTTATCGCTTTTTTATAGGTACTTCCATGGCTTCTGCTCTGAAGAATTGTCCAGTATAGTTCCGCC
This sequence comes from Listronotus bonariensis, assembly GCA_014170235.1. Classification (NCBI taxonomy): domain Eukaryota; kingdom Metazoa; phylum Arthropoda; class Insecta; order Coleoptera; family Curculionidae; genus Listronotus; species Listronotus bonariensis. The sequence goes on along the minus strand of JACEGR010002670.1, from coordinate 54,674 downwards.
ACTCACGGTTCCCACCAGAGAAACTCGTGGTGCCGCGCGTATGCATCCTATAAGGTCCAACTGGACAGGCCCCGAACTTCCTACTTTGTTCGTTCTTTTATCCCTAGAGTTTCTAGAATGTGGAACCTGCTGCCCGCGGAGATCTTTCCTTCCCCCAAATCTTCAAGTATTTAAGTCCCGTGTCAACAAACTCCCTCTTACCTCGCTTAAGACACCCACGGTATGTTATCATTTAGGCTTTTAGCCTTCGTGGTTTGTACAAAGATAAAAAAAATGATCAGGCGAACAGCTCTTCTCTGAATAGAATCTAGAATGCCAAGTCCCAGATATAAAAACAATATTCCAAAAGAAATCGAATTTTGAACAAATGCAACGCGTCTAAATTATTATTATTATTTTTTAAGAAACAAAAACCAAAACTAGAACTTAAGCAGTGTCGGCTGGTACTGAAGGGCACAAGAAAACGTGCCCACCCTTCAAATAAACAAAGACGATCAATTTTGTAAGAAAATATTTAATGTCAGATATTTACCATAATCCCATTAAAATACTTTCAAATACTCTGCTCAAAACTTACTTCTAAATACTCTACTCAAAACTTACTTCTAAATTACTCCAACGCAACGCCTAAATATCAAAACTTTCTTCCCAAGCCAAGGCATAAACAAATCGAATGAGGTTAGATACGTGTAGAATGCGAGAATTGTGACCGCTTTGTCGTATTTATTTTGATCAGCGACTTACGTCTTCTTTACTTTAATAAACGCGAAAATCTATAGTGCATAGGCACAAATTACGTGTGTCCAGGCAGAAGTCAAAGTTTAAACGGTAGTGTCTGGTTCGGTTGAGTTTTAGTAGCAATATTTATTGTTGATTATGATTATGATTATACGGTGTGAATAAATCGTTAATTATACATTTAATTTTAACAAGTATAGTTACCTAGTGCGTATGTTGAGAGTTATGTGATGTGATATGTGATAATTAGATAATTTAGCAATGGATCAACAATTAGAAATAAATGCGGTGCAGTTTCTACTACATGATAGTTCCGTTTTGAACAGAAACTTTTAATTTAACAAAAAGGATGACCTAGTTCCGATCTTTAAATTAATTGTTCATCTACTAGGACATACAATAGAGTTTTTAATAAAAACATTTATTCTCTCCTTTCATACGCCACATCCGTGGGCGCAAATCCAAAAACCCTACCTATCACAATACTTTTTCAGCACGCTACAATAATATATACACAAGTAAACCCCGTACTTGGCCAGCTTTCTATGAACGAGTAAACCGTTACCAACAAAAATTTAAAATATCTTTCCCCAAATTCTTTCAACAAGATCTATTTATGCCTCCTCCATGGATTATCTCCAAACCTCGTTGTATTACAAATCTAGCACAATACAACAAACATGACATATCTCCACTTTTGATAAAAGCCGAATTCCTTTCTCTATCAAACAATTTACCTCAAGGCGATAAGATATATACAGATGCTTCTAAGTTATCCCAGTAACTACAGCAGCACAACCGCTGCTGTAGTTACTAATAAAGATACACTTACTTTCTTAATGACTAAGTATACAAGCGTCTATACAGCAGAACTATATGCCATTTTTCAAGCCTTGTTGTTTGTAGAACAAAGTGACAGTCACTTCTCAATAATTATCTCCGATTCTCTAAGCTTCATCACTGCTATTCAAAATGCTTATTCAAAGCACCCCGTGGTACAAAGAATATACAGAGCTCTTGCTAACATTAAAAATCAACATAAAGAAGTAATTTTTATTTGGGTCCCATCACAAATCGGAATAGATGGAAACGAACAAGCGGATAAAGCGGCTCGGACCGCTACCGAAAACGCAAATTTTATCTACGTACCAAACACAGTAGCAGAAGACTTTAAAAATTTCATAAAAGATCAAATAACTTGCTTTTGGCAAGAAGAATGGAATAGTGCAACAACACATTTGCGGGAGTGTAAAACAAGCGTGAAACCGTGGCAGTGCAATTTAAAGTTAAACCGAAAAGAACAAGTGTTAATTAATCGACTGCGGATAGGGCATACTAAACTAACTCATAGTTACCTTCTAACAAAAGACAACCGTCCTTTTTGTGAATTGTGTACAGTGCCTCTAACCATTAAACACATTTTAGTGGAGTGTCCAAAGCACGCGCGAGAAAAGGCAGAAAAATAACCTTAAAGACTCCCTTCAGGACATTCTTAATAACAATTTAGGAGATACATTAAATTTTATAAAAGACTGTGAGCTAATTAAGTCAATATAAATCATAGAGTAGTACAACAAACATGTGATGTGAACAGACGACTAAATTTTTTGTTTACATGCAAATAACCCTATGTGGTTGAAGCACTATCTAAACAAAAAAAATATGTAAAAAATATGACTGGGTTAGTGGGTGTTCCGTCACAAATAAAGTGATCAAAGTTTTCTGCAGTAAGAAAAATAAACTAATGAAATTTCTTTTTAAAAAAGGGGTAAATTTTTATTAATATTTATTTTTTTGCTTAGGCGCTTCCACTGAAAAATGTCACGAGCCGCCACTGAATTTAAGTCTTAAATCGATAGTACCGCTTTTTAAAAGATTTTCTGACGTCAAAGGGTGCACTGAGACTGTTAATACCATCTCGTCAAAGAAATCCTAACAAAACCTGTAAAATATCTTTTAAGACAAAAGAATCCAATCTTAAATTTAATACACCTCCAAGAGTGAAGTTAATACACAATTTTCAGAAACTTTAAGCAAAAGTTTCTCACTTCTCTTAATAATTACTTTCAAATTAATATTTAATTTGTGTCGAGGAGAAATTTAACTTGTCGATTATTAAGTGTGTTGTAGAAACTTACTTTGCGTATTTTATTGTTTATGCTTGGAAATTCTTTTAAATTATGGAAAAAGGAAGAATTGAAAGAAGAGTTTAAAAATTTTTATTGATAGAATGTTTAAAAAAGTAAATACCTTACGACCTACGCGCTTTATAAAAAAATCGTGATACTTCTAGTTAAAGACCAAAGTCGGTCTATATAGGGTCGCGACATTCGGCCATATTGCATTGACGTGTTATGACGTCACATCTCCCATTTTTCGGCCATGTTGTCCAGTGCCGGAGATATACAGTTCATTGTATTATTAGAACAACCGTTTACACAACAATTTTTAATTATTAATAGGTTGTAAATTCTTTTACTTTAAATAAAAACATTTGGAATTACATCTTATAACAAATAACACTTCCAAACCAATGCAAAATGAAATGCGCAAATTCTAGACGCCACTGGATTGATCTTCAGCTTTGATTTTTACCCAGTCTTGCCAACTTTTCTCCGTGGAGTGCCCTTCCCTGCGTCCCCGACCTCGAACCGCCTAAAAGTTTAGGATATGTCGCAACCTTATAAATATAAATTAACCTTGGTCAAAGACAACAATGAGACGAGTAACTTGTCCTAACAATTTGTCCATTGTATTTATCTCTTTCTGGTTTAACGCAAGTTCCAATAAATATGTCTTTGTCTTTCATCATGGCAGGCTATCGTACATGGAGCAATCATCGCTTTGCCCTGGTTGCCAAGTTGTTTACAATTTCTGCATGTAAACTTTAATGTCCTTTTTGTCTCACATCTAATTAAAAGAATCAAAAACGTCTAATACGCTATATGTCAATTGTTACCGTATTTAAGAAGAAAAAAAGTATGAAAAGCAGTCCCGGATCTATAGGAGGGGTGGGGGGCAACCGGTGGTGTCTGCCACGGGTGACACCTTCAAGGAGCGGCAAATTAAAACATGGAATGTATAAGAAAGTGGCGATTGTAAGAGAGAAAGGCGTTTTTTTGTCGTCTTTTAATTTGTTATTATACATAGGTATTTAAAAAGGAAGCAATTTTTTTGTTTTCTTATTCTTGCCTCGACTTACACCATTCTACAAAATGAAACAAAAGTATTCGACCCAGACATGTGATATATGCTAAATTCTAACCATAAAATATCGGAATATAAAGTCAGAAATTTTTTAACGCTTTTCTGAAAAGTACTATATAGTGATTCTACTTGACAAAATAAGGGTAGAGCTTTATATATATTTTTTTCAAAATGTCATTCGTTTTCGAGTTACAAGCCGTCAAAGTTCAATTTTTATTTTGTTTCTTTCGCCATATTGTATTTATTTTTTAAACAATCCAGTTAATATTTGGCACACAAATCGAACTTCGCAAATTCTAAAAGTCCTTTTTTAAATACCGCCAGAGGGCACTTTACCTAAAACTTAAAATTTATTTACATCATAATTTTGACAGATATCGCAAAGCTGGGAGCGCCATTTTATAGACAATCAAAAACTTAAAAAATAAGGTACTCCTTATTAAAGTCGATAAACCTCACCGTTTAGGCACCAATAGACATCAAAGTTTTTATCAATTTTAATCAAATTACCAACATACATACAGGGTGTCCAGTAACTCAACCGACAAACTTTACGGGGCGATTCTACAACAGAAAATAAGTGAAAAACTTCATATAAACATATGTCCTAAACGTCTTAGTTTTTGAACTACGGCGTGTTAAAAATAAAAAAAAGTTTTTAAGTTATTTAATAATTTAAAAAGATTTAAGTTCGGTACTGGACATGACTTTTAATGCGCATGTATCAAGAACCTTCCGGTGGGCCCTGAGTTTGTTTACTTCGCAAGGTCGTAAAATTCCGCACAAGGCAACTAGGCTCTGTGTATCTAAATTTGGGATATCTATGAGGTATCTGTATTGAGAAACCTTGCAAAATTGCTACAAAAAGTGCTTTTTCTCGAAAACGGTAAATTTTTTCGAAATATATGTAGTGTACCTTTTTTTATACACGCTCCTAAATTTTAGACATACCGGAGACCCCAAAGTCGATTGATGAGATAAGGTCACGACATACGCCATATTGGCTAGCGCGGCTGTGACGTCAAGTCGGGCCATTTTCGGCCATGTTTGATTTTAGGCAGATCAGTGGCGTAGAATTAGGGAGAAAACAAAAAAGATCTGTATGTTGTAAACAAAATTTATTGGATTATTTTTATAAGCATAACCTTACACAAAACCATAAATGTGGTTTAAATATTGAAAATTATGATTTAACCAAACATACCTAATATCCAAAAGTTTATAATAAGGAAGATCATAGTAAAAAGAAAAAGTAAATTTATTTCGATAATTGTTCCCCCTTTTTAAATATCTTAATAAAACGGTATCTCGGAGTTTTTAAACATTAGCTTTTCAGATCGAATATTAATTTTTGTGTGTAGACTAGAGGGCGATGGGTACACTATTTAAAATTCTTTAAAACTACCCAATTTTTTGTTACTACTCTGTATGTATGTAAACTAGTAAGCTTCTCTATGCTTTCTGCACAAAAAAGGAATACTTAGTAAGAATCGGTCTTGACAACCGTTTTTAAGGTATTCACATTTTAGTTGTTCACTGCACCCGAAAGTATGTAGGTGACTTCAATAACATCGTATTAGCTATAATTACAACTGCTCAGATATAAATAGCTGATAGCTATTTATTAAAATGTTTAAAACATATTAGAAATTATCGAAATGCATGAATAAAAAATATTTATATCCCTTTAACACCCCGTATCTTCCTTATCATTAACTTTTGGATATGGGTGTGTTTGTTTAAATCCTAAATGGGTATTTTCGCATAAGAAATCTGTGGTTTTTCTGTGTACCATTAATTAGCGGACACTCATCAGTATCATATGTATATAAAAACACGAATGACTGAAAACTATTCGACTAAACACTATCAAAATCTCTAAAATAAAACGAGTCCCAACCAATAATATCTGAAGTCTCTAAACTAACCAAAAACATTAATAACTGGAAATCCTTGCAAAATATACAACCAAAATGAAAATGGCAAATTTCCACAGTTTTTACCAAACAAAGCTTCGACAAGGCACGACTCTGTCATCAGCTGATAAAGCTACCAACTTTGAACAGAACTGCCAACCGAAATTGTAATTCTCACACCCTCACGTCCCTGACAAAGGCTATCACCGGTCTTGCTTATGTCTAAACCCCTTCTCATAAAGAAACTCTGCGGAGACCCTGTATGTTTGATTTTATGGATAACCCAAATGTCTTCCTTAAAGTCGTAATTCTTTCTAAAGAAACGTTTTTGAAAATAAGTTGATTGACATCCCTTCATCAGACAACATACAAAAATTATTCCCAGTTAACAGTAAACAATCAAAAATGTGTTAATTAAACCCAGCGAAAAACTTATTAATTTTTGGAATATAATTAAAATCTTAAAACTTTTAGGGCGTTAGAAGATTAGTTTTTAATTTTTGGAGGGCTCTGTACTTAAATTTGTTGACACAGGCTAAAATTTAAAGTCAATATTGGTATGACTTTAGTAAAATTTAATTATTTTAGGATGGCGGCTTCCTCTACGCTTTATAAGAAAATTTAATTACGGCATTCGGAAAATTATAAGGAAAGGAAAATAACGTAGCAGTGCTGTCAGATTTTAGCTGTAAATGTATTTTAAAAGTGTGTACACAGTATACGGGGTGCGTCAAGTCAAATAATAATAAATAACAAGAATGTAAAACATTTATTAAAAGATTGACAAGACATTTTATTCCTTACTGGTAGAATCAGTACGGTATGTAACAGGTATAAAAGGATTTTACAAGTAGTTTTCTTTAAGAACTTTTAAATGGCTCGTTAGAAACTAACAAAATTTAGTATGTAAGCTTATCTTAATCAAGGTTAGTTTATATTTATAAGGTTGCGACATATCCTCAGCTTTTAGGCGGTTCGAGGTCGGGGACGCCAGGAAGGGGACTCCACGGAGAAAAGTTGGCAAGACTGGGTAAAATCAAAGCTGATGATCAATCCAGTGACGTCTAGAATTTTCGCATTTCATTTTGCATTGTTTTGGAAGTGATATTTGTTGAAAGATGTAATTCCAAATGTTTTTATTTAAAGTAAAAAAATTTACAACTTAATAATAATTAAAAACTGTTGTGTAAACGGTTGTTCTAATAATACAATAAACTGTATATCTCCGGCACTGAACAACATGGCCGAAAAATGGGAGATGTGACGTCATAACACGTCAAAGCAATATGGCCGAATGTCGTGACCTTATATAGACCGACTTTGATCTTAATAATGTTCTTAAAATAGTGTAATACAATTTTGTTGTACAATTAATAGGATAGCCGATATTTTAAAGCTAGTTTGGCGATGCGCCACGCGGTTTATATGTTACGACGAATTTGTTTAATTGCCGATTTCATGTATTCGGCCAAATTAAAATGTTGTTAAATTTATAAAATAAGCTGTATTTCTCACAATGGGGGAGTCATGGTTAAATTAGATTAGATTAGATTAGAAGGTGAATTGCATATCCTCTAAAACTGCAACCTGCTCAGGTTTATTGTGTATCCTCCGTCCATAGGTTAAAGCACGCTATCCAAGTCGGTCTGTTTAATTAGACTCCACAAGCTTGAAACCAGCTCCTTGGTAAATCTTGCCGTTTAAGGTTTTTCTTTACCCAGCCTTGCAAACCGCATACGACAAAGGGCTTCACAGTAGCACTATACGTGTTCTGTGGTTTCTTCCTCCTCCTGGCAGAAACTGCATAGGTATTCTTCTTCCGGGCCCATGGTTTCCAGGTGTTTTTAGTCTGCAATGACCTGTTAGTTGACCCACTATTATTCTTACTGCCTTTCGGTTGTAATTTAGAAGGTCTTTTGTAAATTCTGGCGAGTAAGCCTTAATTAATCTTTTCGCTTGACGCTGTCCTGGGGTACTCATCCACCAGTCTTGTGATTCCCTCATAATCTATGAACTAATAAATGACTTTACTTGGCATGATGGAATACCACAGTAGGGCTCGGGACCTACCATTGTCCTGCCAGCCCCTCCTTTTCCAATTTATCAGCTTCCTTATTGCCTTCGTGGCCTTTGTGTCCTGGCACCCAGGCAATGGTTAGCTTATTGGATGCACCCACCTCTTTCAGGGCATCTACGCAGTCCCGCACCAGCTTAGAGCTGATTTTGCATAAACTAATTGCCTTGATGGCTGCCTGGCTGTCCGAGAAAATTACTATGGTTTTATCCACATACCTCCTTCTGATGATTTCCCTAGCACATTGTTCTATGGCTACATTTTCGGCCTAGAACACAGTAGGGTGTTGTCCGAGACCCAACTTTAATTTTGTCCTTGGTTTGTCCCCATATATATACCTGCTTCAACTCCTTGGTCTTTTTTGAAGCCGTCTGTACCAGATTAGGTCGGCTTTAATGGCAGGGCCTGCCACCCAGTCCTTTCTGTTCGGTATCAATGTTTGAAAACCTTGAGAGAATCATGGTTAGTTAAATATTTTTTTGATAAAGCCAATAAAAAAAAATTAACTAACCAGAACTAACCATGTCCACCCCATTGTAAGAGTTTTCTTTACTGCCTATTTCACAATTCTGCCGAATACATAAAATCAGCAATTGCACAAATTATAGCCTTTGAATTTCAGCAAAAATTTCTATCCAAATGGTTGTAGTATGTAGTAAATGTGACTTATTTGGTTAAAAATTAATTTCTTAAAATATAGAATTAGGTTTTAAAGTTTGCTGACCTGCAAAATATCTATAAGGTGGTCCAAATCATACCCTAGAAAAATGTGTGCCAATATAAACATATTTAAGATGGTTTACACCTGAATGTTTTGATGGTTACGGTTTTAAAAAATTGCTACAGGACGTGCCAGTTGAAATCAAAATGAATGCTACCAAAGACAATTGTAGTTTCACTATAGACTCCCAGAACAATGCTAAATTTTTGGTCATCAGTTTGGACGCTGGCTTGGCTGAATTTATGAAGCGGCAAATTATACGTACTGTTTACGTGTGTTCTCGATGGATAACCGCTTCATAAATTTCACGAAGCGAGCGTCCAAGCTGATGACCAAAAATTTAGCATTGTTCTGGGTATCTAGAGTAAAACAACAATTGTCTTTGATGCTACTTACAACCGATAATGCATTGAAATGTCATTTTTACGTAATTATTGGATTAAGGCAAATTTAATTATTTTAGAATGGCGGCTATTTTAGATGTTAATGTATGTTAATAGTATGTTTACAATATACGGGGTTTGTCAAGTTTATTTCGAAAGGGAACTGTAGGAAATATGAATTAGGTTAAATGGGCTTGATAACAACATCCAAAAATCACTGTACCTTTGTGTTTATTATATGCAATACAATTTATGGATTCAAAAAATGTGAAGTGTTTGAGTAATCTGAAAGTGAATATTAGTTTGAATTATACTAACGAGAAATCGCATTAAGTTTTATATTACGTGTAAAGTCCGGTTTACAGTCGGCAAGTTCTTTCAGCAATTTTGTTGCAGCAACTTTCTTTCAACAATAAACTTGCTGCAAGTTTATTGCAGATTCGTTTTACAGTCGGCAATTCGCTTTTTAATATTGCAAAAATAGGGCAAGGTACCAACGTGCAAAAATGTGAAAATAAAGTTAGAACCTAACCTAGCTATTGACCGGTATTAAGAATAGCTGTTAAAAATGAAAAAACCGAACGAAAAAGAGCCACCGCGGCTACAATTTGCCTCATTATTGCTGCCGTTACCCTCCTGGGGGATGAAAATTCAAGAAAAAAGCAAGAAGGTGGTGATTACTCAACTAGTTACTTTAAGTGGGGTTGGTACCACTAAAATAACCAATTTTTTTCCAGACTTGCAGTTGCAACTGCAAGAAAAATCGGTCCAACTGGTAAACTTGCAAGTCGCAATAAAGTTGCAGAATACGCTGCCAAAAATCAGCTGTTCGCGTACTGCGCATGCCTACCACAAGTTTCTTGCAAGTTGCAGAAAGAACTTGCCGATTGTAAAACGGACTTAAGGTTTTTCTTTTAAAATATGTTTACTTTGTTAGCTTAAAAATAGGCCTTAAAAAATAAAGGTAACTTTAAAATTTTTTTTTTTGTACCGCGGTATAATTTGAAGTAGAAATAGGAGCGTATTGTAAGTTCATATCCTACTTTCTGTTAGATTGACGCTTATCTGTATTGCGGTATGATTTGGAGAAACCATATGCGCGTTTTAAATATACATATTATACTACGTTATAGTCTGGTCCTTTGCGAAAAACATAAATAGGAATTTTTGTACCAGTTCTTTTCTGCCACTAGCTTTGGAAGATAAAATTGTTTCTACCGCTAAAGGAAAGGCAGAATTATTTGCTAAACAATTTGCTGCCAATTCAACCCTTGACCCTCCCGTAAATCATCCAATTCCAGCGGTTACCCCAGTTCCTCATAAAATGCCCGATATTATTTTTAAGGTAAAACACATTAAGCGTATCCTTTCTTCCCTTAACATCAAGAAATCGTCTGGGCTGGATGGCATACCAGCAATCGTTTTAAAAAAATGTGCTCCAGAACTTGCACCAATCTTAACTCGGCTCTTTCGAATTTCTTACGACACAGGTATCTTTCCGGAAAGCTGGAAAGCTGCACGTGTTCAACCTATTCCCAAGAAAGGATCTAAATCTCTTCCATCTAACTATAGACCAATTTCAATTCTCTCAGTTCTTTGTAAAGTAATGGAAAAACTAATTAATTCACAAATTCTTAAGTACTTAGAAAAACACAAAATTTTGCATGACAGACAGTATGGATTTCGCCACAAAAGATCTACGGCAGATCTTCTTTCCTTCGTATCACACTGTTGGAATAAGTCTCTTGAGTTTCTAGGTGAGTCCCAGATCGTTGCTCTTGATATATCCAAAGCTTTTGACCAGATCTGGCATGCCGCACTTCTTAATAAACTTCCCTCCTATGGTCTTTCAACTAAACTCTGTACTTGGCTCTCTAGTTATCTATCTGATCGTCGTATATCAGTTATTGTGGACGGCCATTCTTCATGCTTTCATCATGTAAATGCTGGAGTCCCTCAGGGCTCAGTTCTGGCACCAACATTGTTTCTTCTTCACATCAATGACCTTCTCTCGTCCACAACTAATTCCATTCATAGTTTCGCCGACGATAGTACCCTTCACTCCAGTTTTCAGGTTCCTAAACCCATTACTAAACCTGACTTGGAAAACAAACGCAGAGCGATGCAGATATCTCTTTCGCAGGATCTTAATTTAATATTGGATTGGGGCGCTAAAAATCTCGTCCATTTTAATGCATCCAAAACACAATCATGTTCCTTGTCGCGAAAAGAGTCATCAAATACTCATCCTCTACTTATGAGCGGCCAAGTTTTACAGAGCAAAGACACCTTTAATCTTGTGGGCGTCACATTTGAAAGTAACCTTAACTGGCATAAACACATTGTATCTATAGCCACGGCAGCTTCAAAAAGCTTGGATTTCTCTTTCGAGCCAAAAGTATTTTTCCCCTTCTAATTTATACACTTTATATGTGTCCCAAATCCGACCTCCCTTGGAATATTGTTCTCATATCTGGGGCATGGCGTCCCCCACAACCCTAAGCATTCTTGATTCTATTCAAAGAAGAGCTATTCGTCTCATTAATGATCCTTCACTTACAGAAAGGCTTCCCTCTCTTGCACATCGTCGGGCTGTGGGGGATTTATCGCTTTTTTATAGGTACTTCCATGGCTTCTGCTCTGAAGAATTGTCCAGTATAGTTCCTCCACTTACGGTTCCCAACAGAAAAACTCGTGGTTCCGCGCGTATGCATCCCTATACGGTCCAACTAGACAGGCCCCGAACTTCCCACTTTGTTCGTTCTTTTATCCCTAGAGTTTCTAGGTTGTGGAACCTGTTGCCCGGGAGATCTTTCCTTCCCCCAAATCTTCAAGTATTTAAGTCCCGTGTCAACAAACTCCCTCTCACCTCGCTTAAGACACCCACGGTACGTTAGTATTTAGGCTTTTAGCCTTCGTGGTTTGTCCAAAGATAAAAAAAAAAAAAAAAAAAAGAATAGCACTCATCTGTTTTATGGTATAGAATGTAAATACTCCACCCGGTATAGTAAACCAATTATACCCTGTTTTGTTGCAAGAGAGAGTAATAAATCATTTAATATTATGGCAATTCGCTTTCTGTGTTAGTCCGAGTATAAATCTTTTTCCTCAATCCTACCTGTAATGTACTGATAAGGCATTATAATTTTAGGCCGGCAGACTCCGTTCTAATATTCGTCAACCTCTTGGGTTAAATACAAAGGAATAACAGATGTTTACCTGTATTTACGTGGGAATAATGTGATAAAAACCTTGACAGTGGCGGTGCGCTTGAGTTTATTTTTGGGAACTTACCCTTTTTAAACAGTTTAGGTAAAATTAAAATCTTGTTTCTTTTATATGTGTAAAAAAATTATTTTAAAATTTATAGTATATCAATATTGTACAGTTGGTATAATTATAGTTAATAATAACCATTTTAATAATACACATTAAAAATGCATAGTCAAAAAATAATTATTTAAAATATAATCTATACCTAATTAAATATGCTACATAATCTACATCTAGTTATTCACATTCTTCCATATCTGACATACTATCACTACTTGAGTCATATATGAGTCTACTTGTATAATAATTAGAGGTTCAACAGTTGTATCTACTATTATATCCAAAGACCACATTTTATTTTCTACTTCTAATACATGTTCGACACATTTTTTCCAGTTTTCTGGGAAGCATTAGATATGGCAATTTGAAATAGTTGTTTTTATATCTACTAGTTTAAACGTAGTATTATTTCTGGCTACTTCACCTTTCACTTGTGCCCATCGCTTTTTGGTGGAATTATACCTCCCTCTTTTTCTTGTTTAAAAATTCTGTAAATTGTCGCTTTTTCCACCCCAGTCATCAACGCACATTTTTGAACACAATCGTCCACACTTAAATTAGAGTTTTGATCATTTCTAATACAGGGTGCGGCAGAATGGACTCCCACATTTCATCAGGCTAGAACATCGGTAATGGGAGTTAGACATTGGTGGGGATGGTCACATTCGCCTGGGCGATTGATAAGGTTTGTTACTAGGCGCTATGTCTTGGTCTGGTGACCAACGTGGATTTGTTATTGAGCTATTATTCAAAAATGACGAATGTGTCACCGCGTCGAAAAGAGTATTTTGTACGCGCTTCCTGCCTCCGAATGCCTCTGTTCCAGACCGGAAAACAATTTTTAAATGGGTTGCTAACTTAAGAGCAACTGGTTATTGACTTTCCTAAATCAAGACAGCGATCCGAGATGAAACTGCTGCTATTCCTCAAGACATGGTGATAAAAGTGATGCGGAACTTCTAGGAACGCCTTCGCATGTGTGTCGCTGCTAACGGCCGTCACTTACACGATGTAATTTTGAAAACATAGTTAAAAAAACCTTAAAGTGTGCTCTTTTGAAAATAATAAAAGTTTAGCTTCATATTTTATAGTAGACTTTTTATTTGCTACCCAAATGTGGGAGTCCATTCTGCCGCACCCTGTATAATGGAATACGTTTTAACCAATCTGCTTTTCAGTTAAATGGTCAAGACATGCGCGTTTCTGCGGAGAAGCCATTTTTACAATACTGTAATACTTTGAACAATACTCTAACAATTTATAACCACTCAGTTGCATATACGGAAAGATACTAAAATATATATAAAATTTATAATCCTTATTTAACGCAATTCGGTGTATTTCTACCTGTTCTTTGCACAGAGACTGGTACAACCTTCTAACCGTCCCGAGACATTTTTATTACTATCTCTTGCAAAAAAATAGAGTATAACAACATTCTACATCACCCAGTATATTTTTAGACACAAAATCCTTCTATAAATTTTATTTGAATTCCGACAAAAACGATTTAATTTAACCAAATTCAACGCTTTACGGTTCAAAAGTTCTTTTGCTGTAGAAAAGTCATACGTCACAAAAGGGAATACCAAGGATAAAGGCCGGAACTGTAATAAATCGAGTATCACGGTCTTTCTACCTTTCTACTTTGTACGGCATAATTACCATTTCTTAGCTGGGCAGTTTTATCCTGTCGATATAGATCTTAATCAAGCAGCATAATATACAGGATGTCTCGAAATATAAGGGAATAAAAAATTGACTTTTTTATAACTTTAAAAAACAAAATGGATTGATTCACATAAATAACACAAACAAACAATTAACAAGTAGGATTTAAATTAACTACAATTTCGGATGGTGAAGTAAGGCGCCTGGCATTTAAAATAGGCGCTACGGAGGAAAGAACCTTTTTTTTGCTCTTCAAAATTTTTTGATGAAAAATAGGCGCTCCAGGAATTCTAGCCTAGGGCACCTCAAACAGTTAATACGGCCCTGCGCTAGACAGGGAGTTTTTTAAAAGTTTAGGTTGAGTGGGGATTTTTGGTGACTAATTTCTTTGTTAATAAGGTGCTTTGGAATAAAATGGGCAAATAGGAAGAGAATTACTTTTTTTTTGGTCAACAATTTTATTTCGGATGGTGAAGTAAGGCGCCTGTCATTTAAAATAGGCGCTACGGAGGAACGAACCTTTTTTTGCTCCTCAAAATTTTTTTGATGGAAAATAGGCGCTGTGGGAATTCTAGCCTAGGGCGCCTCAAACAGTTAATACGGCCCTGCGCTAGACAAAGGAGTTTTTTAAAAAGTTTATGTTTAGTGGGGATTTTTGGTGACTAATTTCTTTGTGAATAAGGGCTTTGGAATGAAATGAGCAAATAGGGAGAGAATGACTTTTTTTTGGTCCACAAATTTATTTCGGATGGTGAAGTAAGGCGCCTGGGATTTAAAATAGGCGCTACGGAGGAAAGAACCTTTTTTTGCTCCTCAAAATTTTTTTGATGAAAAATAGGCGCTCCGGGAATTCTAGCCTAGGGCGGGGCGCCTCAAATAGTTAATACGGCCCTGTTTAGAAACACCCTGTAAAATCTCCTTTTTTTAAAGTCATTTAAAACAATTTAAAGAAACGGGGTTTTTAAAATATTTAGGAAGCCCAAGGTTAGTTTATATTTATAAGGTTGCGACATATCCTAAACTTTTAGGCGGTTCGAGGTCAGGGGACGCAAGGAAGGGCACTCCACGGAGAAAATTTGGCAAGACTGGGTAAAATCAAAGCCGATGATCAATCCAGTGGCGTCTAGAATTTGCGCATTTCATTTTGCATTGTTTTGGAAGTGATATTTGTTAAAAGATGTAATTCCAAATGTTTTTTATTTAAAGTAAAAGAATTTACAACTTATTAATAATTAAAAACTGTTATGTAAACGGTTGTTCTAATAATACAATAAACTGTATATCTCCGGCACTGAACAACATGGCCGAAAAATGGGAGATGTGACGTCATAACACGTCAAAGCAATATGGCCGAATGTCGTGACCTTATATAGACCGACTTTGTAGTAAGCCATGATTTATTTGGATAAAACAAAAAGTTAATAAAACTACAATTCTTTCCCCATTAAACCGTTTCTGTACCTGCAGCGGTTATTGAAATCCAAAACATTTAAAAAAACTAACCCAGTATAGCCCCATATTAACATAGTATATGCAATCACATCTCTAATATCGCTAGTAGTTTAATCTATGACCATACTTTGCGAGTGACACCAGCTTTTGCCATGTCAGATATGCGCCCGATCTAATCTGGGTTTTATAAATGGGCGTCCCGGCTTTATCGGACGCAATTTGGGACACGTTTGAGGATTATCGGACGGGATGATTAAATTACACATTTTTAGTTTAAAGTTTCGAAGCCCTTTTTGTTTTCGGCTTAAGCGTGATTGTTAAAATTATCACTATGGCGCGTAATTAGTTTAAAATACTAGATTGGTTTAAATATTGTGGTAGTATGTAATAAGTAAATGAACCTTAATGATAAATAATAAAAACGCTACCATAAGCTTATTGTTAAAATAAGTGTTACACGTAAGGTTGTTAGCTTTACCTAATATGATATGTAAGCAGTTTAGCCATAGACACAAAAGGTTGTTCAACATTAATTAAGGTGAATATAGTTTTGGATTTTTGGTAGAAAAGATGTGTTTAATTTGAGTACGTCCAACCCGAACCTAATTCTAAAAACAGACCCAGTTAAGAATATCATATGGCGATCCTGCCAGCCGTTCGTGCTTAAGTTAGCAAGTTACAATGCCATGACAGAGTAATTGGTTCCATCTAAGAAGACTTAAGTGTTCCCTAAAAGAAAGTTCAAATAATAAAATGGGTAAAACACAATCCAAGGAAGAAGTTATTATAGCACAGAGTGGAAATAGCGGCGGCGTTACTGCTGATGGAAGTAATGGCAATGGCAATGTGTCGACAATGGAAGCTTTGGAGTTGGTCGGCGGTACAGTTTTACTTGTTTTTATTTTTGGTACTGCTGTCGTCGTGCAAAGAAGACCCTAGAACTTAAAATTAGACGCGAAATTACGCGAAGCCAAGAGCTAGTTTAGTGAATTTAGTATAGAAGTTAGTGAGTAGTAGTGTCTTAGTAGTGAAATAGTGAATTTTAGTGTTTAGGGTGTTAATTGGATAAACATGATGGAGTTAGTTATGGATTCTAGTAGGATGGTCTATAAGCAGTAAGATGAAAAACAGTTTATTAATTTAGTTATATATTATATATATCTATATTTTTTCTTTTCCTCTTTGTTTTAAATGTTTCAATGGTTAGCGAATTTAAGGAATTATTAGGGACTATTTTAAACTTAAGAAGAAATATTAGAAAAGAGCCTCAAGAACGTAGAGGAAATCTTGAGCGCCTTAACAAATTTTTAAATGAGTTAAAGAAACTTGATGATAAATTTAATGAGCTAAAAATCAATTTTACCAAAGCTGAGCACCATAAAGATGTACTTAATTTAGCTAGCGAAAATTTTAAGGAAATATCTTTAAATATTAATGAGTGTAAGGAAGTATTGTTAGGAAGAGTAGAGATTGCTAACGTAGCAAAACTAAATATACAAAACCCTACGGAAGTGGTTCAAGGCATAAGTGTTATAGGTGAAAGTCCAACGGTAAAAATGGCAAATACATTTGATATGAAAACAGCAGCATCCACATTACCTAACATGGATGGATCGGAAGATTCCACCAAACAGCTAATTGATGCAATTGAGCTGTATAGCGAAATGTTAAATAATGAGGATAAAGCTGTTCTTATTAAATATGTTCTTAAAGTTAAATTAACGCAAAATGCTAAAATGCGCTTGGAACCAACTTATAACACCATTGCAGAGTTAATTTGTGATATGAAAAAACATCTTCTTACGAAAAAATCATCAGCTGCCCTAGCAACCCAATTATTTAACTCTAAACAAGGTCACAAAAGTATCGATGATTATGCGCGTAATATAGAAAAATTAATGATTGATTTAACCATTTCTCAAGCTGATAATCAAAATTCTTTACAAATTCTTAGGTCGGCAAATGAAAAACACGCTATAAATGCTTTTGCGAATGGCTTACGAGACAATAATTTAAAAACAATAATAAAAGCTAGAAATTATGACAATTTAAAAGACGCTATAGCGGGAGCGAAAGATGAAGAGCTTGCAAATTTTTCGAGTGTCCCTTCGACGAATTTATTTTATACGCGTGGTCGTACACAAAATTGTCGTGGCAATAATAACATTAATAGGGGTGGTAGATTTAATAATCCTTTTAGGGGTAGACAAGGCTTAAGGCACGTTAATCGCGGAAATAATAATTACTATGTAAGCAGTAATAATTATCAAAATCAAAACAACCAGCGAGCTATGAACCGGAGCCAAGGTCGAGGCAGAAATTTTTCTAGGAGACCACAAGGCCGAAATTTTACCAGTTCGAGGAATAGTAATGGCCGCGTATATGTTGCTGAAGGTGCAGAAAATGCAAGTAGCGATGAACCTAGAGGTGACTTATTTTTTCGTGCCTAACAATTTAAATGAAAACATAGGATTTTTAAATAGCATAAATGGATTAAATAATATTCGAGTAAAATGTGGGTCAAGAGACTTATTATTTTTGTGTGATACAGGAGCAAGCTTAAGTTGTATTTTTTCAAATGCATTGAATAATTTAGCTAACGTTGACGAAACAAAAAAGACAAAAATAATAGGAATCTCTGGGTCTACAGTTTCGCTAGGATCAGCAAATATTTCTTTTACGATAAACGGCATAAATATTACTCACCAATTTAATGTTATAGAGAGCTTTGATAGCAATATGCAAGGAGTTTTAGGATCGGATTTTTTGAAAAATTTAATTCTACAATTAATTATGAAAATTTTACTTTTTCTTTATGGGTTAACGATAGGAAAATATGTATTCCGTTGGAATCAAAGAACGAAAATTGCATTTTTGTTCCCCGAGATGTGAAATAATTAAATATATTGACACAAAGTTAGAGGGTGAATGGCTTGTTATGAATGATGAATTGTGTGAGGGAGTATTAGTAGCGAGTATGATAGTTAATGCAAAAGAGAATAAAATACCAGTTCGATTTTTAAATGTTACCGAAAAGGAAATTAAACTTAAAAATTATCATCCCACGGTACAAAAATTACAAGAGTATGATCTATGCAAATTTGAAAAAACTAACATATCTGTTGAACGTGTGGAAAAAATTTTAAGTTTAATTAACACAAAGTCACTCAATAAGGAAGAAAAACTTTCAATCGATAAAATATGTGCTAAGTTTGCAGATATTTTTCATTTAGACAATGACCCCTTAACAGTAACCAATATTTATAAACAAAAAATTCGGTTAAAAGAAAATTCATCTCCCGTATATGTTAAGCCGTATAGGTTACCTCACTCTCAAAAGCAAGAGTTGGAAAAACAAATTAAGAAAATGTTAAAAGAAGATATAATTGAACCATCGATTTCGGAGTATTCTTCGCCACTATTGTTAGTTCCAAAAAAGCTTATTCAAACGGTGAGAAAAGACACAGAGTTGTTATAGATTACAGATTATTGAATAGGCAAATTCAGGATGAAAAATGGCCCCTGCCAAATGTTACTGACATTTTGGACTCTCTTTCGGGTTCTATTTATTATTCACATTTGGATTTAGCCCAATCTTATTATCAATTAGAACTTGAAGAAAGTAGTAGGCCTTTGACATCCTTTACAACAAATCAAGGTCAATTTCAAATGAAACGGTTACCAATGGGTTTAAAAATCAGTCCTAGCACTTTTTCAAGACTCATGACTATAGCGATGTCCGGGTTAAATGACGCTTGTTTTGTCTATTTAGATGACCTTTGCATTTTTGGAAATTCCCTTCAAAATCATAATCAAAATTTAATTAAAGTAATGCACAGACTTAGAGCTACAAATTTAAAACTTAATCCCAAAAAGTGCGAATTTTTGAAAAAAGAAATTTTATATTTAGGTCACCTAATATCTTCTGAAGGTATATTACCAGATCCTGAAAAAACCAAGGCTGTTATGCAATACCCGACGCCTAAAAGCGGAGACGAAACAAAACGTTTTGTAGCGTTTGCTAATTACTACCGTAAATTTATAAAAAACTTTGCTGAAATTGCATATCCGTTAAATAGATTAGCTAAGAAAGGTGTTGCCTTTAATTGGTCAAAAGAATGTCAGGAATCATTTGAGAAATTAAAAAATTCTCTTGTTAACCCACCTATTTTACAGTATCCCAATTTTTCACCAAAACATGAATTTATTTTACGTACCGATGCTAGCGGATTTGCATTGGGAGCGATTTTGTCAAATTCCAATGACAAACCCGTAGCGTTTGCATCAAGGTCACTAAACAGTGCTGAGAAAAATTATTGTACAATAGAAAAAGAACTTTTAGCGATAGTGTGGGCGGTAAAACATTTTCGTCCATACTTATTTGGCAAAAAGTTTAAAATATTAACTGACCACAAACCATTAATATATTTATTTAATATGACTAATCCATCTAGTCGACTAACCAAGTTTAGATTAATTCTAGAAGAATACCAATTTTCTGTTTATTATGTGCCGGGTTCTGAGAATGTAACTTCAGATGCTCTATCGCGTGTGTGTATAAATGTTGATGAGTTAAAAAGTATGAATGATAAAGTAAATGGGATTATGAATGTAATGACACGAGCACAATATAAAAAACAAGAAAATTGTTTAGAAGTGAAAAGTGATTCTATAAATAATAGGCCTGATCAACCAGTTATAGTAGAGTTACTTAAACGTCCGGCTAATTTAATAGAACTACGCCCAATCTCGCGGACAGAATACTTTGATTTAAAAAATAAGCTTGCTAGTAATAAAAAGAAAAATATAGTAAATAATAATAATCTAGTATACGACGTCGATTTGCAAATTATTTATATAATCCAGGATAGTCGACCAACGTATGACTTAGGTACCTCGTTGGGACATCTGGAAAAATTTTGCAATGAAAATAATATTCCGGAAATCGTTATTTTAAGAAATGAACGTTCAGAAAAATTTTTAAATGACTTAAGAAAACAGAAAAATATTTTCAAAAATAGTGCACTAAAAATTTTAGTTATAAAAGATAAACAACGCGTTGATAATGATGAATTAAAACAATTAATTATAAATGACTATCACATGCTACCTACAGGTGGACATGCAGGTATAACTCGAATGTGTAAAAATATTAGAAAAAACTATTTTTGGCCCAACTTGGAGAAAGACGTAGCAGCTTTTGTTAAACGATGTGATGACTGTCAAAGGTATAAACATGCAAATATGATTAAACAACCAATGACAATCACTACAACAGCTACTTTGGCTTTCGAAAGAGTTTTTCTAGATTTAGTAGGTCCGTTACCTGAAGACGTGCAAAATAACAAATACATTTTGACAATTCAATGCGATCTTTCCAAATTTGTGGAATGTTATCCACTACCAGATAAAGAAACATTAACTGTAGCTAAGGCTTTCGTAGAAAAGTTTATATTGCGTTATGGTATTCCACGGGACATTATCACCGACCAGGGAACTGAATTTTTGTCAAACGTCTTTAAAGAAACTACTAAGTTATTGAAAATTAATCAAATAAATTCCACCGCCTATCATCACGAAACTCTAGGAGCTTTAGAGAATTCTCATAAACATTTATCAGCATATCTTAGAATGCAAGTTTCAGAGAGCTTTAATAATTGGAGTGCTTGGGTTCCTTTTTGGTCTTTTTTGTATAATAACAGCGTAAATACAAGTACGAAATATACGCCATTTGAACTTGTCTTTGGAAAGCCTTGTATAATTCCAAGTAATGTTAAAAACGGCATAGATCCCGTGTATAATTTTGACAATTATCCATTAGAAATTAAGTATAGACTGCAGAAAGCTTGGAATGATGCAAGAGCTAATATTTTAGAAGCAAAATGCAAACGAAAAGAAAATTTTGATAAAAACTGTAAAGAAATTAGTTTTAAGCCAGGTGAAAAAGTGTTGCTACAAAATAATAGTAAAGTGAATATAATGGACACTATGTTTAAAGGACCGTATACGATTGTTAAGGAAAACGGTGTAAATCTTATTTTAAACATTGACGGTAAAAATGTGGAAGTGCATAAAAATAGACTTAAACGATATTATAGTAGTTAATTAGACTAAATATGGTTATAATGTTAGTTATAATAGAGATAAGTTATAGTATATACAAAAAAAAACAATGTTTATAACATAGTTTTTTTATTTTTTTAGTAGGAAAGGTGTGGTAGTATGTAATAAGTAAATGAACCTTAATGATAAATAATAAAAACGCTACCATAAGCTTATTGTTAAAATAAGTGTTACACGTAAGGTTGTTAGCTTTACCTAATATGATATGTAAGCACTTTAGCCATAGCCACAAAAGGTTGTTCAACATTAATTAAGGTGAATATAGTTTTGGATTTTTGGTAGAAAAGATGTGTTTAATTTGAGTACGTCCAACCCGAACCTAATTCTAAAAACAGACCCAGTTAAGAATATCATAATATAATTTCAAATTTCCGTGGCTAGTAGTCGAGTCACTAAAGACTTTTTGCCAAAAATCTCGTCCATTTTAATGCATCCAAAACGCAAACATGCCTCTTGTCGCGGAACGAGTCATCAAATACGAATTCTTTATTTATGAGCGGCCAAGTTTTGCAGAGCAAATACACCTTCAATCTTGTAGGCGTTACATTTGAGAATAACCTTAGCTGGCATAAACACAATTTATCTATAGCCACAGCAGCTTCAAAAAGCTTGGATTTTTCTATCGAGGCAAAAAAAAATTTCCCCGCCCCCTTTGAAATATTGTTCTCGTATCTGAGGCCTGGCGACCCCCACAACTTTTAGCATTCCATTTAAAAAGAGCTATTCGCCTCATAAATGATCCTTTGCTTACAGAGAGGCTTCCGTTTCTCGCTCATCGTCGGCAAGTGGGGGATTTATAGCTATTTTATAGGTACTTTTATGGCTTCTGCTCTAAAGAATTTTCCAGTACCCCACTCACGGTTCCCAACAGAGAAATTTGTGGTGCCGCACGTATGCATCCCTGTACAACACAGACCCCGATGGTTTCTGGAATGTGGAACCTGCTACCCGCGGAGGTGTTTTCTTTTCCCCCAAATATTCAAGTATTTAAGTCCCGTGTCAACCTCGCTTAAAACACCCACGGTACGTTAGTATTTATAGTCTAGTCGAGAATTTGATTTCCTGCGAAAAATAGTTATTAATGGCATCTAGAAAATGGCGTATTTTGAGTTTTTTTCTGCAAAAAAATACAACTCTTATTTACAAAAACTGAGAAAAATAATAGCCTCACAGTTTTTTGGCAAAATCTCAAAAAGTACAAGTGTTGGTGATAGCCGAAATATTATACAAGGTTCTGAAACAGCAGGAAATTTTAGTTCAAAATTTCTTGCTTCCCAGAATTGTAGCTTAAATATTTATAATTTTTATTTTAAGCCATGTACAGACTTGGATACAATAGGGACAACATAAAGTTGGCCAACATTTTCAGATACAAGTGTTTCGCGTCCACACTAGTTTTAAGACTCGTATAAACCTGCCGATGTTTTACATATAAAATGGAAAACAGGAGTCTTGTCGACCCTTTGGATGAAAACGCCCACCGATGTTGCTATGGCGTTTGCAACAAGTCGGCCGACCGATGTGCAACATTCAAGATACAGTCGGCTAACAAATGTTTTCGCCGATTGTATCCAAGTCTGTACGTGGCATAACGTTAAAAATCGGCTTTAGCGCAGCGGTTTGGATGCGCGATCTGCCGCTGTGGTAAGCATAGTTTTTAAATATTTTTTTTATGCCATTAAATGTCAATTTAAAAATTTTAAAAAATTCTAGTGTCATCTACATACTTCAATTAATATGATTCCGCGATAGCAAAAGTTGTATTATCATTTTTCACAAAGTTATACACTTATTAATTATTGTTTTTTTTTTCCGCGTTTCAATTGTCATAAAAGGTGGTATAAAAGTTTAAATAATTGATCTGTACATTTTTCGCTTCGTGGAGCTCTCTTTTTGTTAACTTAGGGAAATTCTTATGACCAAAATAACAAACTTTAAATATTAAAATAAAAATTAAAATAAATGTTGCATAGCTTTACTAAGTAGCTAAATGAGAAAAGCTCCACGAAGAAAAACATTTATAAATCAATTATTTAAACTTTTATATCTCCTTTTATAACAACCGAAACCCTTAAAAGAACGAATAATTAATAAATGAATACCTTGTTTAAAAATGTCGATACAACTTTTATTATCGCGGGTTCATATTCTTTAAAGTGTCTTGACAACAATAGAATTATTTCAAATTTAAAAATTATTATCTAATTGCATTAAAAATTATTTAAAACCTATACTCACTACAACAGCGAATCGCGCATGCCAAAATCGCCGCGCAAAAGCCGATTTTTAACGTTAAATAAAAATTATAAATATTGAGCTAAAATTCCGGAAGTTAAGAACTTCCTCGCTAAAATGTATTCCTTTTTAAATACTTTTATAATATTTAAGCTATCACCTATACTTTAGGCAAAAAGCTGACGGCTATTTTTTTGTCTCAATTTTTTGTTAAAAACTGTTGTAAATTCTTTTTGCAGAAAAAATCAAAAATACTTCTTTTTCCTAATGCCATTCCGGATCGTTTAAATCATCAACCATATTTCTAGAAAACTTATACCTAACTATTTTTTCCAGGAAATCAACTTCTCGACTAAACTATTAAGCTTTTATCTTTCGTGGATTGTCAAAAGAAAAAAACAGTGCTAAACAAATTGTTTAATAAATTACCACACAATTATAAAACAATTTTGCAAAAGTAAAATGGGATTTAAAATATTTTACTTTAGTTAACATTAAATACAAACGATAATAATAAATCGCCATTGTAAAATAGTAATTGCGGTCACATAATGAGATTTTTAATCATATGGATTCATTTGCCATAGTACGTTTAACTTTTAATTGGAAATTATTTGCTACGGTTTAAACAGTTTGACAGGGGTGGATTAGGATAATTTACTGTTTATTAAACGGTCAAATAATAAATTAAACAGGATTTCATATATTTGACACATAACATAGTCCCTGGGCCAGTAATGAAATGGACTTTATGATAAGAACACTTTTAAAACCTTTTTAGGGATTTTTTTGACGAGTTTACCACGAATATTCATACCGCCAAAATATGCAAGAGACGCTTTAACTTTGCCTGTCAATGTCAAATGTTTCGGGTGTCGGACTGGGCGAGCACGTCACTTTTTTGTTGGACAAGTTTCACCACACTGTTTTACACGCAATTTTCAAAAATAATAAGGATTACAGTCATGAAACTATAAGGTTCAAACACAGCTCGATTAATTGTTCTCGCAGGAATGGCAGCGACTTCCCTTATCAAATTTTGTCGTAGTACTTAAAGATCGTGAGGTGTATTTTTAAATAAACGGTTCTTAAGATATCCCCAAAGGAAATAATCTAGGGGACTAAGATCTGGGCTCCTATCGGGCCATCTTGCAAAACCATTTATTAGGAAATATATGGTAAAGGAATTGAGCTACTTCCCTTCCATTGTGGGCAGGAGCTCCGTCTTGCTGCCACCATATTTCTTGAAATACTGCCAAAGGTCTAAAACATCATTCCTAATAAAATTTAGATATCGTTCGGAAGTTAAGGTCTCTTCGTAAACGAAAGGTCCAATAATTTTGTACCTCCACATACCAATCCATACATTAAATGAAGTTCTCCCTTGAATTCGTACCTGCTGGTTAGTTCCTGTTAATAAAGTAATTTCCGCTATTAGATATCAATGAGTTGCAATAAAATAAAAAAATTAAATTGATGATGGTCGCTAGAAGCCGAAACGTCAGATTCAATATTTAAACACACTGAATTATAGAGCAGAAAAAGTGGCCATTAAAACGTGTTTTTATTTTGAGTTATCTTAACAAATATAGCCAGGAAACAATAGAAACCAAAATTGAAAATTTCGTTTTTTTTTTTTGAATATCTTCGGAAATACTCGGAATTTTTTAAAACGCAAAACAGCATTTTATTGAGCATCAAATTGCGCAACTTTGCCTCCATTTAACCGATCCTGCATCTCTTACGGTTTCCGAAATCCCAATGATGGGCGTCGAATTCAAGCCACCCTGTACTTATTTTGTGTTTTTAGGTTCATTATGTCATACTGCACCTATTTGGGGAAAAAAAACTAACTTATGACAAAATATGCATAGAAAAATCCCCTATTCCCTGTACTATATAACATACGTTACATATAATTTTTTTCCTTATCTGGAGAACATTCTAAAAGGCTTTTGTCTGATAACATAAATATAAATTTTACCCAGCGACACAGCCCAGTGAATGCTTCTAAAAGTTGTGTCAACTAAAGCGGTAGTCTGTGCCAGTAATTTTATTTATGAATTTATGTTAAACACTTTTAGCTTTTTGCCTGCTTTATGCAAATTTTTCCCGACTATAAATTACTTCCCAAGCAAGATGTTTATTCCTTAGAGAGAGAAATCTGGTCTTAAAGACAAATTTTGTTCGGAAAATGTAAAGAATCTGATTTTTCTAAGTATTTTGCCGTAGATAATAGTTATTTCTGTAAACTACATGTTAAAATTTTAACTTTAAGGAAACGTTATTTCCAAGCAAACACTATTTGCCGGCAATATACATTTTTCATATTGGCATTGATGGTAAAGCATTGGCAATTGGTGGCAATTGGTGGCAATTGGTGGCAATATTATGCCAACATCTAATACGCATTAAAAAGTTAACCCTAAATAAACACTCAATTGCCAATAAATTTTACATCCAGGCGAATTGCCGGCAAAAATACAAAAATGGCGACATAACAATCCTGATTAAATAAAACATGCCTTTTTGTTGCAGGCAAATAAATATTGGATTTTTGAAGGCAAACCTTCAACGCATATTCATACTTTTCAAACCATATTATTAAGATTGGTATTTAACTAACATTCGAGCAATTTTTTTGATCTGTTTTATTTATAATGGCGGCTAAACAACATTATTTTATGTTTTTTACATAATTTAAAGGAAATGGCCTTTTCCTAACATTTTATTGATACAAATAATGCAAATAAAAATTAAGTCAAACAAAATGTTTATCATGTATTTTTGAGAGAATAAAAATAAAATTATGGTAAAATTAGCTAGGTTAATTTCGACAATTTCGACCGAAGGTGATAAATTCAAATTTCCCGCTTAACCGAAATACAAGATTTGACAATTTGACAGATGAGGCAACATTGCTTTTGTTTGGCCGCTTTGTGCAAATTTTTCTACGTGGTTTTCTAGCTTTTTAGTATCTTTTTAAAGAAAAGAGTTTTTAGTAGACATAAATAAGTGTATTCATTTCCTAATTAGTGTGTGTTGTGTAATTAATTGGTGATGGCTAGTGAAGAAGGCGTGTTATTCAAGTAGACTGTTAGGAGCTGTGAACATTTTGTTTAAAACCTTTTAAATATGTAGTTACCTAAAAAATTATATGAATTCGGGGAGTTGCGTTATTAAAAGTTTTAAAGACGTGTTAATAAAAAAAAATATAAATATTTAATAGTTTTTTTTGACATTTAACTCATTTAAAATATTTCTCCCTATGTTTTGGATCTGAAAATTTAGTGTAAGTGTTCCTTAAATACTTACTATTTCAAAGTGTTTTCTTTTGATTTACTTTATTATTTTAATTTTATAACATACTTTTTTTTTTGTGGTTTATTGTTACGGTATAAAAATTTATATTATGTAATTTTTTTATTGATAAAGTTTTCCTGCCTTTTTTTCCCATTTTTTCGATTACCAAATTCTAAATATGTTATTTAACTTTTGGGACATTCAACTTATAAAACTTGCAGTACTTATTTAATGATAAATGCCATTATTCTAAACGCATTTTTTTGCCAATAACTTATTAATGATGGATGCCATCATCCTAAATGCATTTTTTGCCAATCGTCGAGCTGTGAAAGATCTATCGCTCTTTTATCGATACTTTTACGGCTTCTGCTCCGACGAATTATCCAGTATAGTCCCTCCTCTTGCAGCTCCCAACAAAGAAACTCGTGGTGCCGCGCGTATGCATCCCTATACTACCCTACCTACAATTGGATTTGAACTGTCGTCACCTAATTTTTGGGTTACTCTCACCAAGCCCTTTCATTTGATACCCATATTGTAGGTGTGCATTAAAAATAACTAGTCCGCCAGTTTTAAAAGTACACCCTATTGAATTAAGAGTAACGTCACTTTATTTTTCGAGCTATCTCAACAAGCCCTTTTATTTGATACTTATATTGAAATAAAAATAACTTGTCCGCCGCCGTCTTGGGTGTTCATAATTATAAGCAATAGAAGTACAGGGTCGTCATAAACATCTTTCGTTTCGTAAAAAAGGTAGGGTAGGTTTGCAAACCAAAAGGTTTTATTAATAAGTGAGATACCTTGCAGTTGCAACCAAAATGAAACACCCTGTACTTCTATTCCTTACAATTATGAATGACTTGCCGTCCATACTTACATACTTACAATATTCATTATTATATTGAGTGCCCGCTGTTACGAAATAAAATAATAAAAGTTTCATTTTTACAAGTGTATTTGTATTATGTATTTATTATATTTTTACAAGTGTATTTGTATATTGTTGTTGAGGTGAGACATATATATTATTGCCAACCTTAAGAACAGCCCGAGTAAAGAGGATTTCAAATTAAATGTTAAAATACTAAAAGCACTTAGAGAAATTATTATATATCCGCTAACCAAGATCATAAATCTCTGCATTAAAGATAATTTATTTCTGGACTGCCTAAAAACGGCACGTGTGGTTCCTATCTTGAAGAAGGGTGACCCAGAGAAGGTCTCTAACTATAGACCGATTTCAATATTGCCTTTATTTGGCAGAATTTTTGAGGCAGTTTTAAAACAGCAGATGATTGGTTATTTAGAAAGTCAGTGCCTGCTCAGTCCAGGGCAATTTGTCTATCGTAATAGTAAATTAACCACTGCAGCAGTAAGTCATATCATCGACTACATTCAGGATTGCTTTGAAGGCAAGATTTATGCTCAGGCATCCTTTTTCGATCTGACTAAGGCTTTTGACTGCGTTTTCTATGACCTTTTGACCCAGAAGCTTTATCAATAAAAATTTAGCAACAGTAGTGTGGTTTTCTTGAAGTCTTATCTATCAAACCGTCACCAGTATGTATCATACAACAGCAAAACATAATCGAAATGTCAAGTTAAGTATGGAGTACCCCAAGGCTCAGTTCTGGGACCAATACTCTTTCTGATTTACATAAATGCATGTACATCAAATGATACCACACGGATTACATTGTTTGCAGATGATACAACAACAATTGATAGCTGTGATAACTTAGAGCGCTTAAAGTTGAAGGTCAATGATACGAGAAAAGATATTCAAAACTGGTTTGTCTCCAATAAACTTAGTATTAATGAAACAAAAACTCAAACCCTGAATTTTTCTTTACGACCTGTAAATGAATACAGAACCCGTGAAGTTTCTTGGAGTACGACACCAAACTCACTTGGGAGGAACATGCCAATCAAATAGCAAGCCGGATAAGCAAAAACATATATGTTATTCGAAACCTAAAAAACTGTGTCAGAGAGGGCGCTTTTGAATGCATACTATGGATACATTCATGCTCATGTCAACTATGCAATCTTGTGTTGGGTGCATTGTGCCTACGCATCTAGAGTGTTCTTAGCACAGAGACGATGTATGAGGGTGATTGTAGGGCTGAAGTACAGAGAGTGCTGTCGACGTGCGTTCGTCTTCCTAGGGATACTTACCCTGCCTTCCCTCTATATCTTTAGCTGTCTTATGCACGTTAAAAAGCACCTAAGTGGCTATAGCCAGAGGGGGATCTACATGGTTATAATACCAGGGCAAGAAATGAACTTGCCATAAGATATAGTAGAACTTCCAGGGCGAGAGATGGACAAAACCACTATGGTATAAAGTTTTTTAATGCTCTTCCTGAGGAAATTAAACACCTTAATCTGAGGGCTTTTAAAAATAAAATAAAACAATATCTTAAGGAAAATGCATTTTATAGTGAGAATGAATACATGTTGTCTGTGAGTAGTTTTGAATCCGTTAGGTAAACCCAGAGAAGCATTTGCTTGTTTAGTATTTTAGAGTTTAGAGAGTAATGTTATTATTGTTTTAATCTGTTTCAACTTCTATGGCTATGAAAATAATCCTGGGCCTAACGCCCTTGGACATTTTTATCAAGACGGGGGCTATAAATAGCGCCTATAGAATGATAAATGCTGGGACGTGGAAACAACATCCTGGAGGACACGGTCACACTAGAGTAACGGGAATCATCGACCTACAGCCCTTGAACGTGAGATCAGACCACATGAATGGGATTTACAACTTCGAAAAACCATATAAGGTCAGCTGTAATCCTAACATATGGACAAATGGAACACCTCCATCACTTGACAGAGGCTTGGTTTGGTACACCGATGGCTCAAAGATGGATGATGGAGTAGGTGCTGGTGTATTTGGGGCAAGGCCCAAAGCGACTTTTAGCCTCCCATTAGGCAAACCACTATATACAGGCTGCTCTAAAAGCCTTGGATGCCCATGGTATAACATCCAAAATTACGATGGAGTGCCTGAATAGTATCAAAGAGCTCGCCGCCAGGAACAACAGGATAGAACTTCTGTGGGTTCCTGGACACTCGGGAAGGAAGGCAATAAAGAAGCAGATGAACTAGCGAGAGCTGGGTCGTCTAGAAGGTTCAACGGTCCGGAGCCAGTACTCGGACTGTCCAAACAGGTGACGAAAACAACGATAAGCAAATGGTCTCAACAACAACATCTTGCTCGTTGGCATACATCACCTGGCCAAAGACATGCGAAGGAGACACTGGGCGATCCTTCCAAGGAACTAAAAACTGAGGTCCGCCAGCTGGAGCGCACTCAGCTAAGATAAGTAGTAGGACTTCTGACAGGACACTGTCATCTAAGGAAACACTTGCAAAAAATGGGCAGTTACAATGGACCCATAACATGCAGGCTTTGCGGGGAAGAGGAGGAAACAGCCTCACACATAATATACAACTGCATTGCACTGACACGCAAAAGACACAGTTAATTTGGAAACATACATAGCGGGAACCCGCTCCCGCATGAAACCCAGAGAAGCATTTGCTTGTTTAGTATTTTAGAGTTTAGAGTGTAATGTAATTATTGTTTTAATCTGTTTTATGTATTGTTTTATTATTTTAATTGAACAAATTTATTTGTGTAATTTTAAGTCTAATTGCTTATTGTATTATATTACTATATATTTTTTAACTTGTGACGTGTGAAAATGCAATTATGTATGAATATTCATGAATAAATATTTGAATTTGAATTTAAATTTGAATTTATTAAATTTAAGCTTTTTAAGTACGTGTAAGTGTGAACATACCCTTAAATAACACTGACCACTTGCCGTTTTCAAAACGATTTAAACCCCGGGACTCGTTTGTACCTTTATTTTCGTTTATTTGTGGTTTCCTAAACGATACTTCTGTTGAACAGCTCTCCGTGTCCATGTTTTATTAATGAAATGGGGATTATATTTCGATACCGTGCTGTTTTGTTCTAATTTCTATTGTTTTATTCGATGTGTTGGTGTGTTTACACATTTGTATTGCCGCTTTGTGACAATTTGCTTTGATTTATTTGAGGGAAATGGTAAAAGTCGTGTTGTGTAATAAAAAGCAGCTTCTTGATATACCGGATGTCCATGTGGTAGGGTTTTTATTTATATTTTAACATCCACTTCCAACGATAACCAAGAAGGATAAGAGAAAATTTCTTGCATAATAGTATCATAATTTTACACACACACAGGCACATCTATTATCTCTTTAGCCTAACAAAAATATAATACAGATGAATATTAAAAAGTTAGATAAAAATTAAATGAAAAACCTTTTTTTTGGACCACTTTGTAAATTATGACCGATAATAATTATTTATTAGATTAGTGATATATTATATCAGGTTTTATCACATGTAAGTCACGCAAGGAAAGTTTAATTAAATAAATTTCTTAAGGGACTTATATGTAATAACTCACGCATCGAAAACAAAACTATATTTACCACTCTGGTAGAAGTCAAAAATAATTTCAAAACGTCATCCATTACTTTTTACTTATCATTGTCAACATCAGCAACAAAATTTTGTAATTTTTTGTAAAGCAAGCTGTAGTTCTTATATATTTAAAAAACAAACAAAGCCAAAATGTACCTCATGAGATGCAGGAGCATGATTAGAAAAACCTGGGGACCTAAACCAAAGATGATGCTTTGTTTGTATATCACGGTCATCAGGCCAATATGACCTACGGCGCAATCGTATGGTGGACAAAAACAGAAAATAACGACAGTTACGAGACTTAATCGTCTACAGAGACTGGCTTGTCTGTGCATTACCGGTGCCCTAAGAAGTACACCTTCTATGGCTATGGAAATAATCCTGGTCCTAACGTCATTGGATATTTTTATCAAGACGGAGGCTATAAATAGCGCCTATAGAATGATAAATACTGGGACGTGGAAACAACATACTGGAGGACACGGCACACTAGGGTAACGGGAATTATCAACCTAAAGCCCTTGAACGTGAGATCAGACCACATGACTGGCGTCTACAACCATATAAGGTCAGCTGTAATCCTGACATATGGACAACTGGAACACCTCCATCACTTGACAGAGGCTTGGTTTCGTACACCAATGGCTCAAAGATGGATGATGGAGTAGGAGCTGGTGTATTTGGGGTAAGGCCCAAAGCGACTTTTAGCCTCCCATTAGGGAGGCAAGCCACTATATACCAGGCAAAAATATATGCTATTCTGTCATGCTTTCAAGAGAATATGAGAAGAGGGTATCACAACCACATCATTCACATCCTCTCAGACAGCCAGGCTGCTCTAAAAGCCTTGGATGCCCATGGCATAACATTCAAAATCACGATGGAGTGCCTGAATAGTATCAAAGAGCTCGCCGCCAGGAACAACAGGATAGAATTTCTGTGGGTTTCTGGACACTCGAGAAGGAAGGCAATGAAGAAGCAGATGAACTAGCGAGAGCTGGGTCGTCTAGAAGGTTCAACTGTCCGGAGCCAGTACTCGGACTGTCCAAAAAGGTGACGAAAACAACGATAAGCAAATGGTCTCAACAACATCTTGCTAGTTGGCATACATCACCTGGCCAAAGACATGCGAAGGAGGCACTGGGCGATCCTTCCAAGGAACTAAAAACTGAGGTCCTCCAGCTGGAGCGCACTCAGCTAAGACAAGTAGTAGGACTTCTGACAGGACACTGTCATCTAAGGAAACACTTGCAAAAAATGGGCAGTTACAATGGACCCTTAACATGCACGCTTTGCGGGGAAGAGGAGGAAACAGCCTCATACATAATAATAACTAAAACAAATTGATTTGCTGAAAAGTAATACATATTTAAAAAACCAAATTGTTAATAAATAATAGTTTAAAAAACTAAAAAAACACGCTTTTATATGCAACCGAACTAAAAATTAAAAAATAATTTTTCATTAAAAAAATATTTTCACTTCATAGTAAAAAGCGTGGGGTGCTTAATATATTAAATGTTATAATTATTATATTTGCCAATATCTATGATGGAAAAGTTATGAAAAAATAGTAAAATGCACCCCACGCTTTTTACTATGAAGTGAAAATATTTTTTTAATGAAAAATTATTTTTTAATTTTTAGTTCGGTTGCATATAAAAGCGTGTTTTTTAGTTTTTTTAAACTATTAATTATTTTTCATTTTTAGTTCGTTATATTGCACAAAATTCTTAATATAACAGTAAATTAGAACATACTATTTAATTAAGCAGCAAAAAGAAAATAACCAGCCCCCTATGAAATGACAATGGTAGCAAATTTTAAAATTTGCAAAAGATTGCAACTCACTAAAAAATTTCTTCTTCATTAAGTAGCAAAGTTTCAAATTTTGCCAACAGATGGCAATCCAGGCAATGTTTGGACCATTGTCAACATTTTGCAATCCACTAAAAAATTTCTTCTTCATTTAATAGCAAAGTTTGAAATTTTTCCAACAGATGGCATCCTAGGTGTTGTTTTTATAATATAATGGAATTTTTTTCCTGGCGATTAAAAAAAAGATAAAGGGATACTGTTTGCAGATTATTGCATTGTCATGGGTCCTTAATACGTGTGCAAAGTTTCAAAGAAATCGAATAGCTGGAAGTTGGTTAAAATTAGGCTCAAAGATTCCGTTACATAGGCAGCCAGATAGATAGTTACAACCCAAGTTAATAAAAGCGTGTTAAAAAAGTAATTTCTTATGTCTTTTTATGAAAAAGGTCCTATAAATATATGTCCGGATTTCCTTCATTTCTGAGATAGGACGTCAATATTAAAAAATAGGTATTTTTTAAATATCTTAAAAACCTTTCAACCGATTTGGATAAAATTTAGTACACTTACAATTATCTCAAAATTGGAGCAAGTCCAGACATATGTTTATAGAAACTTTTATTTAAAAAAAGACGTCAAAAAGTACCCCTTATTTTTTGTAC
Organism: Listronotus bonariensis; assembly: GCA_014170235.1. NCBI lineage: Eukaryota > Metazoa > Arthropoda > Insecta > Coleoptera > Curculionidae > Listronotus > Listronotus bonariensis. The sequence continues at coordinate 20,537 of JACEGR010002670.1, read as the reverse complement.
CGTAGCGAAGATACATTTAAAGCATCTTATGACGGCTGTGGGTAATGTATATGGGTAATGAGACTAGGTAATAGCCGTGGGTCATGAGCAATAGTACCTGTTTAATAGTATATTACATTACAAGTGTGGAAAATGACTAATTTCACACGAGTGGGAATATTGTAGCACGAGGCGTTAGCCGAGTGCGACAAACCCACGAGTGTAAGAAAGTCATTTTCACACGAGTACTGTACACTATTTTTCCTACGACCACAAATTATTCACCAAAAAAAAAATAAATTAAAGTTTGTCTGTTCAGAAAAAATAAAAAACAATTGAGAACTTTGCAACACTAGGGTGATATTTACTTTGCAACACTAGTGTGATATATACTTTTCCTCACTGCTATATTATACTGTTTTGACAATATTTTTACATCGAAAATCACCTACCTAGAAGCATTATATAACTTTTATCATTTTGGAATTTAAAAAGGCCCTCACTTAATAAAAATTGTATGGTTTTGTTAGGTAATAACGCTAATAGTTTAATACGGTTTTCTGCTATTATAAAGGTTTTTAAAAATTATCAATTCTTACATATTTTAGACACTCTTCTAAATAAAACGTAAGTGTAAGTAAAAATATCAGTAAATAAACTTACGGGACCAGGGAGTGAAAAGGGGTGCTGGGTGGGGTAAAATTGGTAAAACGAGTTAATAAAACTGAACATCACATGTAAAATTAAGTAAAAATAACAGTTCTTCCTCATATTTTTAAGAAAAAATATAAAAAATATGAAAATTGTAAATGCATAACCTAAAGTCCTTAAAGTAAGGAAAAACGACTACTAAACGTCAGTTACTATGCAAAATATGGAAAGCATTTGGCAACGTCGGAAGGGTCTGATTCTATTTATGAATGGATAAAAGAAAGTGGATTCATAAAGTGTGTATTAGCCTTAGGTTTAATTAGGGATTAAAAAAAAGATTTAACTAGTTGTTTGAGTACACGAAGAAAGAGAGGAAGGAATTTGATCTGTAGGCTTTTTTTCTGGGCTTTAGGTCGAACGGTCAAGCGGCAAGGCTGCCTCTATAAAGTACGTGCTCAAAGGTAGAAGGAAGATTTTAAATTTGATCTACTTACCTGACAACACTGTGCCAGTCAGTGGAAGTTGTTTTTGTGGTTATGTCTATTTTTGTTTATGTTTTTATTTTTCGTAAATTTTAATAAATATAAAATAAGATGATTTTCGCTAATTTGGGTTCTACAGTTTAAGGTAAATAAAAAGTTTTTTTACTGTCACTACAATAAATATGTCACTTGCAAAACCAATAGCAGTTTTTAGAATGACATCATAATATGTATCACACCAGTGATGTAAAGTACTTTGCAACACTAGTGCTGTAAAGTACTTTGCAACACTAGTGTGATATAACGCATTTTCTTTGCATGAAATCAGTGTGCTATTTGCTATTTTCACAAGTGGTCGTAGGAAAAATCACATTATTAATGTGTACATGTGTTAACACTCGTAGAAAAAAAATTAAATTGCTAGAGACTACACATAAAACATTAAAAGTGACAGAGCAAATATCATTAACGCTTAATCTAAATCGACCCTAATATTCCCTATTTACCGATTTTTGGCACACTTTATTCCCCAAGTGGGATACGCTCTATTATCAGCCACAGCGGGCCAATTCCCCTAAAAAATTATTTATGGCTTTATTCGGGATTTTATGCTGCTTTTATGGATTTATCATTGGTTGTCCAATACTTTTTTCCATTTGTAGTAAATCATATGAAAAAGTGTCACGGATTTTTAAGGTGTACCTAAATGTTGTTTTGTGCCTCTTTTTCTTGCTTATCTTTTAATCACAATAAGGAAAAAACCATGTAAAAGATACACAGAAAAAAATGAATGTCAATGTTCAGTATATATGTATATATATATATATATATATATATATATATATATATATATATATATATATATATATATATATACAGGGTGGCCCACCATATTCGACACGGTCTGTAGCTGGATAACCGTGGGGTTTTTAAGAAAAAGTAAATACTGGAACATGGACAGGTCGGATAAGACCACAGTATAAAATTATTTTAGTCTATACAGGGTGTCTCAAAAAAGTGTGACGTATCAAAGTTATATTTTTTAAATGGAACACCCTATATTTTATGACGGTTTTAGATTCTACTTAAAAAATAACTCAAGTTTGTTAATAGTACTAAGTGTCTAATTTTTTTGAAAAATGCAGAGGTAAAATTAAATTGATTTTACTTTAACACCTTTTACACTTTAAACTTTAAAATGTGTAACAAGATTAGAAAAAGTCTGCCATATCATACGTCGGGCAAATCAAGATCAAATATTGTACAGGGTAATCAAAAAATAATTTCAATTTTTCAGAAAATCAAATAGCCATATCTCTTTTATTATAAATGGAACACCCTGTATTTACGTCACATGATGACAAATAAAATACTCTTTCAAATAGTGTATAGGTTGCCTATACCTATCAACCTATCATATATACAATTTTACAATTTTATATATATATATATATATATATATATATATATATATATATATATATATATATATATAAAATTGTAAAATTGTATATATGATAGGTTGATAGGTATAGGCAACCTATACACTATTTGAAAGAGTATTTTATTTGTCATCATGTGACGTAAAAATACAGGGTGTTAAAAATGTATTCTGGTTTTAGTTTTTTAAAAATAATTTTGTAAATAATAGGTTTATTATCACAATATTCGGCTATAGAAGGTTTTTGGAAGTAAAAAATAAGAATCTGCTATCAGTTTTCTGTTAACTTTGAAGGGCTCCCATCTGCCGTATCTTGCATTAATTAAAAATGATATAATTTTTTTGGGTCACTTTGTATGAAGCTTTTAGATGAAAATAATATTTTTTATTCATATTTTACATCCAAAAAAGGTATACCTGGTAAAAATTGATAAAGACATCTGTTTTTCAGATATCCAGATTTTAAAAAATGTTTTTTTTTTGGGATTTTGCGCTGCCTTTATGGATTTATCATTGGTTGTCCAATACTTCTTTTTCATTTGTAGTAAATCATAGAAAAAGTGTTACGGATTTTTAAGGTGTAAGTGTTTTGTGTCTCTTTTTCTTACTTTTCTTTTAATCGGAATAAAACAAAAAAACAAGTAAAGATACACGGAAAAACCCACTTACCCAAAAAATTGACAGCATGACAATTAAGAGTTTTATTTGACAATTAAAATTGGCTACATACAAGGTAAATAAAAACAACCCGTCATGCAAGTGCGGCAATCTCATGAGTAAAAAAAGACAATTTCTGCATATGTTTTATATTAATTTTTTTACCATTGTATACACTTTATTCTTTTAATTTCCAAACCATTTAAAATTATTATTACCAATAATTTTTGATAATTTCCATTAAATTTACCTAAAAAGTGTCAAATTCTTTAATGTGTACTAAAATGAATGGCTTTGTCTTCATGATATCGATAAAAAAGCAGTTTTTAAGGGTCCTGGAAAAATATTGATAAGAAATAAAAAAAGGTCCTGAATTTTTTACCAAACTTTCTAAATGCAAGAAGCAACTCCTTTCAATTAGGTTACGGCGTAGAAAACTTTTTTAAAAGGCTTAAACTTAGGTAAAAAGTTCGCCTGTTTTTATTGAGTTTAGATGTGTGATAACTCGTTTTTTTCGGACAGGACTTCTGTTTTTTTTTGGTAAAAAGTTTTTATTTTCTATATAATTTGAGGTTAATAGTGTAGAATATTTTTAAAGCATATTTTTAATGCTTCAAAAGTATTAAGGGTGTCAATTTGAAAACAAAACAGAGCCAATTTTGAAAACTTCTGTTAATATACGTATAAGGAAAAACGCTTGGACACGTCAATTTTTGATTTTAGAAGGAAACATTATTTTGTCACTTTTACCCCCTGAACTGTAACCCTCTAGCAGGTGTGGGACTAACACTATCAAAATCATAAATGGAAAGTAGGGTAAGGTTTGACGTTTCTGCTGTTATTTTTGTTGATATGACAGCTTGTCAAAATTTTGATTTTTATTTTTTTAATGTATAGTAGTAAATTATCTGTAAAAGCAAGCTTCTTTAAACTAAGGGAATATAATAATGGGTGAAACAATTATTAAAATATACTATCAATTAAAGACCAGAAGGATCAAATTTTATTTATTTACCGCGAACGATTTTCTATACAGCTGAGGATGTATTCTAACCTAGCCTTTTGGTTAGGATTTTTCATGGTTAAATTGGATACTACACAAAAAAAATATATACAAACAAAAAAGTTAATTGTTATACTGTCGAAAGTCACTCAAGGTCTCTCGGCGAAAGACGAGAGATTCCCTGCCTCCTCTCGTTTTTAACATAAGTATGTGTATTTAACTAAAGATAAAATTCAAACAGCTTTTATCTTTTATGCCCAAGATTTTAAAACTTAAAAAAAATGTTTATTCTAAGGCTCAAGAACATTACTTTTTTATTGTATATATATTTAGATTAGTCTAGTTGAGACGTAAGTTTTTTGCGAAAAATAGTTGTAATAGTAAAAATATGGTTCTTTGCATTTTTGATCCGAAAAAATATCTTAAAAACGGAAAATCCTGCACTTAAAAATTGCAATTGTTATAAACAAAAACACCCTGTATATTTAAATATATTTTATTCATTTATTTCTTATTGAGTTTTTGTACAAATACATTTTTTAAATATTATTTTTTACCTTAGTTTCAAATTACTTTAGCAAAAGTTTTAAAGAAACAGATTCACTTAATTTTATAGTTGTTCCTGGATTCCAAATACCTTTAAATAGAATCACGTTTCACTTAATGGTTTGATTCTAAATAAAATTTGTTTGGGAAGCACCCCTTTGCCATTATTGTAATTCTTTGTTGTCGATTAGTTCGTTTCTTTTATAGTTAACTTAAAGTTAACTTAATTTCAATTTAATTTTTTTTTGTAAAAAATAATCCGTAAGTATCTAACTAAAATCCAAATGTAGTCCTATAAACAGGGCTAAAGGCTAAATATTTTAACATCTCTACATAAACAATTGTTAGACGCTTTAACCCATAATTAGGTACTAGAATTTAACCTAAATTAAAAATAAAACACCATGTTATCCGCGCGGCGGCAACCCTCGTCTTTTGAGGTGGGCGCCTCAAAAGGTTCCTCAAATCTTCTCCTGGGTATTGCCCCCTTACTTATATTTCCAGCTAGCTCCTTTTGTAAGGGCGGCGCGCCATCCGCGGGACAACTAGCCTGTATCGGGCCGGCCTCACTGATACCTGTGGCTATTTCCGTCTGGTTCTGTGTGTCTTCGTCCTGTTCTTCATGAAGAGGTGACTGCACCCTCTTCACGGGGGTTCTAGACAGCCCCAGCTCCTTCGCTGTCAATGGACGCTCGCTTGCGTATCTGTTTGGTCTCTTATAGGAGTTCCCCAACCACCTTCAATGTCTTCCGTTGGATGCGCCCTCCGTTCTGAGAGGCTCTCCTGCTTCTTTCCGAAATTTTCGATTTTCCGGCTATCTTCTTACGCCGACTAGCGCGGACAAATTTTCCGACGGAAATCCTCTCTGGGAGCTTCCCTGAAGCCTCCCAAGCTTTAAAAACTAACCGCCCTCCTCGGCGAACCCTGGAGATCGGTTTCCCACTTTTTCCCAAAAATTCCCTAAGTCCTGTTCCGCCGCCTGGTTGTGCTTCTTGGAACTTGTCGTCTAGACCTTTCATATGATTCCCCACTGACTATTGCCACAGCGCGCCCCCGCGTGGTGCATAGTCGACTTATCCCTGATTTTCCCAAATCTCCTGTTTATCCCGTTCGGCAAGTACCGCCGCCTGGTTGTGCACAAGGTAACTTACCCTTGGGTCCTCCTGTCTCTCCCCTGTCAACTAGGTCTTCGGCGCGCCCCTGCGCGGCCCTAGTTCTTCGCTTCTCCCTTATTCCCGGTTTCTCCAGGAACTCCTGTTGGCGCAGCGCCCCGCGGCCTGGATGTGCTCCTGGGGTTACGTAGTCAACTACTTCCTCCCTTCCGCAGATCCCGCGCTGCTCAGCGAAGATTTTCTTTAATCTTCCCGGATCCCGTCTTCTTCTTCTCGCTCCCTCTTCTTCCCGAAGCAGGCGCCTTCCACGTAGTGCTATGTGGCGGCCGAACTGCTTCCCTATAAAGCGGTAATGGAACGCCGAGGACTCTAACCTCCGGCTGGACCAGTTACCCTTGGAGGATGTTTACGATTTTCTTGTAACTACCCCCGGGTAGTTTCCAACAATCCCCAATAAAACACTTTTTCTTTGCATATTGGCTCGTCCTGCCTAACCACAAAAAATCTCCAAAACAACCTCGATAATAAAAATTATGGGATCCTCCGAGCAGTCACCTTCTACTCCGCTACTTTGACAATGGGTCTGTCAGACTCCACCGAAGTCTTTGGATTGGCTACTTGTTGACTGTTCAAAGTACCGATCTCAACTCACTGAATCCGCGAACCTGCGCTCTATTTATAGGCGAGAGGGATTCCGTAACAGCTATATCAGATTTTTGCGATTTTGCCATGCATCAAAATGGATTTTATTTTTTTACAAAAATCGTTCGTTATACGAAAAAATGTTAAGAGATCGTATTAACCCCAAATTTAATACGTATTTCAAAAATATTATTGATTTAAAGAAAAACAGTGAGGTACAATTTTTTCTTCAAAAAAAATTCAAGACTAATCCTGTTCAAACGCTACTGGTAAAAATGTTTTAAAAACTTTAACAGCAAAAAATGTAGTATAATGGTTAAAAGAAGTGAACCAAATTTTGTGAAAATATTTGGTGTGGTAGGACAGTTATAATAAAAAAGCTTTTTTCCTTAAAACTTTAACACCCTGTATCTTGGAAAGAAAGAATTTTCGGACACAATTTTATTTGAAATTCTTTTTTTCCTGCCTTTTATACAGTGTTTAAAGGAAAATACCAACTTAAAAATAACCCTGTATAGTTCCGCTGTATATCAGTAGTTAGTGTGGCATTGTAAAAATTAGGTCGTTATGTTATTCATGCTTTCAATTTAAATTGTATAAATTTCCATGTTTAATGGTTTTTTTTTTTTTTGATTTTTGAAATATAAAAAAAACTATTAGTCAACTTATTCTTAAAAATGTTATTTTAAAATAAAAATGATTCTTGAAATAATTTTTTTGTGAAACAAGATAATAAAATTACGTTAAAAGTAATTCACACAACTGGAACAAGTCTCTTGGGATTCTAGGTGGGTCCCAGATCGTTGGTCTTGATATATCTAAAGCTTTCGACCAAGTCTGACATGACGCACTTCTTACTAAACTTTCCTCCTACGGTCTTCCAACTAACCTCTGCTGTTGGCTCTTCAGTTATCTTTCTAATCGACGTATATAAGTCATTGTTGATGGCCACTCTTTAAGCTTTCACGAAATTAATGCTGGAGTGCCTCAGGGTTCAGTACTAGCACCAACTTTGTTTCTGCTTCACATCAACGACCTTCTTTCTTCCACAACCAATCCCATTTATAGTTATGCTGACGATAGTACCCTTCACTCCACTTTTCAGGTTCTCAAACCAATCTCTCAACCCGACGTGGAAAGCAAACGCAGGGCGATGCAGATATCTCTTTCACAGGATCTCAATTTAATATTGGATTGGGGTGCCAAAAATCTCGTTCAATTTAATGCATCCAAAACACAATCATGTTCCTTATCGCGAAAAAATCATCAAACACTCACCCTTTGCTTATGAGTGGCCAGTTTTTGCAGAACGGGACATATTTAACCTTGTGGGCGTCACATTTAAGAATAACCTTAACTGGCATAAACACATTGTATCCATAGTCACCGCGGCTTTAAAAAAGCTTGGATTTCTTTTCCAAGCCAAAAGTATTTTTCTCCTTCCAATTTATACACTTTGTATGTGTCCCAAATTCGACCCTCTCTGGAATATTGTTCTCATGTCTGGGGAATGGCATCCCTTACAACCCTCAGCATTCTTGATGCCATTCAAAGAAGAGCTGTTCGTGTTATTAATGATCCTTTACTTACTCAAAGACTTCCTTCTCTTGCCCATCGTGGAGCTGTGGGAGATCTATCGCTCTTCTATAGATACTTTTACGGCTTCTGCTTCGACGAATTATCCAGTATAGTCCCTCCTCTTGCAGCTCCCAACAGAGAAACTCGTGGTGCCGCACGTATGCATCCCTATACGGTCCAATTGAGAGGCCCCGAACTTCCCATTTCGTTCGTTCTTTTATCCCTAGAGTTTCTAAACTGTGGAACCTACTGCCAGAGGAGGTCTTTCCTTCTCCTCCAAATCTTCAAATTTTCCCGTGTTAACAAACTTCCACTTACCTTGCCTAAGACACCCATGGTACGTTAGTATTTAGGCTTTCAGCCTTCGTGAATTGTCCAAAGATGAAAAAGAAAAAAATAAAAAAATACTGCTTTCTATTTTAAATTTCTTTGGTAGCCAATTCTGTCCCTTTTAACTTATTTGTGCCAAGATTACTAAATGTGGATTTTGTTTAAACAGACACATGCTGCGTTGTATTAGAATTTTTATCAAAAGGATTTTAACCCAAACATCCTGCTTTTCCATTGAATAAAATAAAAAGCATTTATTAGGGTCAGTCCAGATAGTAATAAATATCGACAGTAGTAGTAGCAATAAAATATAAATAAAGAAACATTTTTGTTTTGTTTTTTCATAATGTTAAGCGTCCATACACGTTCAGCCAAATTAGGAAAGAAGACGGTCTACCGCGTGTAGAACACTAACAGGTAGAGACTAGACAAAGATGCCGGCATGTAAACATGGTAATTCACGGGTACTACTTACGCACCTTGTTTTATCAGTATTTTCTCGCGACAGTAACGAAACACTTTCCGCCTCAAAACCTCAAAAACACTTTTAAAACTATTTTAGGAAGGTTTTTTTGACGAGTCTACCACGAATATTTATACCGCCATATGTGGAAGCAGTGCGTTAACCCAGCCTGTCAATGCCAAATGTTTCGGTTGTCGGACTGGGCGAACGCGTCACTTTTTTGTCGGTGAAGTTTACCACAATGTTATACATGCAATTTTTAAACATTGTCCCAAAAATCGTAAGGGTTACAGTCACAATACCCGCCTAGTCCGATACCCAAAACACGTATTTGAGCCTTAGGCCTCGGCTACGATAATTAAAAGTAAGCGGCCAGCGTAAAGCGAAAATTATGGAGCGCTGTCTTTGATCTTTATGTGAGAATAAAAACTAAGCGCTATTATAAAGAAAATTGAATGCCCCTCAAAAGATGTATCACAACACACCGCTTCCCATTTAAAAAGTAAGGGTGAATGTCGCCCTCGCTAAAGGGTTGAAGTTGTGGGGTTGAAAATTTAAACAAAAATCGTTTTTCTTCAATTAAAAATCGAAGGGTGAGAGCGTTTCCGTTTTGTAAATCAAAACCTCTAAAAATAGCGCTAAAAGTATTAAACAATGGTATTGTTTCAAAATCTTTGACAAGCTATCATCCTGCGAAAACTCAAACTTACTTAGCAATTTAAAACTTTGCAGTTGGAACTAGAATTTATTTATTAGATAAGTGAGTTATATTACATATAAGTCACGCAAGAAAAGTTTAACTCTCGAGCCCGAAGGGCGAGATAGGTAATTTTCTTAAGTGACTTATATGTAATAACTCACGTGTCTAATACAAAATTTTATCCAACACTTTCGTATAAATCGTTTTTAATATCGAAAATAATTTGAAAACGTCATCCATTATTTGTTACTTGTCATTGTCAACACCAGCCACAAAATTTTGTATTGTCTATAATTCACTAGTGAGCTAAAGGGTACTTTGACTCACTAGTGACTTATAGTACACTTTATATCCTCAAAATCTGATCAATTATGTAGATAGTATATGTAAGTGTTGGATAAAAGACTTTTAAAATAAGCTATCACTTGACCCCACTCCTATTTAAGATTTTGAGGGTGGTTGCAACCCCTCCCTCCAAGGGGTTGATGTTAAGGGGTTTAAAGTATTAAAAAAAATTGTCCCCCTAAAATCAAAAATCGACCTTGCTGGACTGTTTTCAAAGGGTTACCCTGTATTTGTCATTTTTGACCTACAATCCCCATTATGTTGTCTTACCAAAGTCATTAAATTTTCTTGACAAAATACTAAACAATTTAAAAGTTAGAAGGGGGATCTAGCGACTGAGATAAAAATATCCGTATTTAGACATTTAAATAAAATATATTTTTATATTATGTTACTTTATTATTATGAAAAACTTTAAAAGAAACTTAGTAAAATAGTTTAGGCTTCTTTGTACTGTTTTTTTTTATCCTTACAAGCACTCTACAACTTTTTAAAAGATACATATAACGAAATACATTTTCGCAAACTTTTTAAAAGTAAATTTAGAAGTCCAAAAACTACATTACCTTGTAAAAATGTATACAAAAACAATCTAAAATAAAGTTAACCATTTACCCGGCATCTTTCTTTCGTTTTTAGGAAATTTCCTTAGGTATGTAAACACAATTTTAAATATTTAGAGTAAAACCTTTTGGCCGCCACCATATGGCCCCTGTAGGCGTTAATGGGTTAAGTATATTTACCTTTATTAGTTTCAGAAATATGGCTATCCAAATCAGGTACTTATAGAATATTTTTAACACCGCCAGTGTGTAGTCGATAAAGGTATTGACTTTATGTTCTAAAGTTATAAAGTACTCGTCAGGAGCTTTTAAATAATTGCCACAAGTCACCCCTTTCCGTTTTTTTTTCAAATTGGCGCCCAACTCTCGGTTTGACGTTTATACAGGGTGGCCCATCGAAAAGAGTCCAGCAAGGTTTGGGGCCTTAAAAATAAAATAAAAATGCACGGACCCGTCGATTTTTTGTTTAAATTTTCAACCCCACAACTTCAACTCCTTAGCGGAAATTGGAGGAATAATACTTGAATTAACAGTTTTTAAATTTGTTGTTGGGGTATCGTTATCACCTTTAACTACGTTAATATTCATATTTTTCACTGTTACTTCATTAGAGGAAATATTGGTAGGAATTTCGTTTAAAATCTTCTTTGAAATTCCCACCTTAGTACTATAGGATTCAGCAATATATCCCTCCGCAACAGAAGAAGACTTTTAAACTCCATGCCTTTTACGTCCAAAATATCGACATCCGAAGCATTGGCAAGGAACGTAGTTGACGTTCTTCTAAAAGAATGGCCAGTGTATCTACTGATATCTTTATGCTTCAAAAACTTCGCAATTTCTTTAGGTACATTTGAAATAGTGTGCTTTCCAATTACTTGATTACCACATTTACCTCTTTCATAACGATACAATAAGCGCTCATCTAGAGCATTCCTTGGTCTCAGCTTAATATATTCCTGTAGAAATCTGACATAAGGAACTGAGCCTTCATCGTTGGTTACTACAAAGTTTCTTTTAACTTTATTTTTAGACTCCACTATTTTTACTATAGCCACGTCATTTCTTATTTCTACATCTTTTAGCTTCATTCTGTATATTTCGTCTGTCCGGCATGCCCCAGCCACTCCCATAATGGCTATTACTTTCATTGCTAAGTAACTTTGATCAGGCGCGTTAAGTAAAAACTTTATGATTTCTTCTTTTTTAAAAATTTTTGACATTTTTGCCTCATAACCATCGTTTTTCCTTTTAATAAAAGCAACTAGTTTCTTAAACTCCGAAATATCTTGATTTTTGTTTACGGAAATTGTTAACTTGAGCATGGAATATACAGACCAGAGGGTTGGTGGTGATAAAGACTCGGATTTTTCTTGAAAATACGCCAACATCACATTCTCGTCAATCCGCCCCACATTTTTGTAGCAAGCCATTCAGAAAACGATTTATATGTTTGATGGTACCTCTCTTTAGATTTGTCTCGCCGAAGTAAGGCACACGCAAGGTCAGCTGCCTTTTGGATGCCATTTTCATATTCATTTAACATTTTAAAATGGGAATGGATTTATACTAAATTAACAATAATTCAATATCTGACAAGTGCTGATGACAGACAATGTCAACAATAAATGTGTTGCTATGGATTAATTTTTAACAGGTAAAATTTCAAAATCTCTGATATTTCTATTAAAACATGATGTTAATGATTATTAAATTATGCGATACATAGAACAGTAGCAGAAAAAATATAATACATTACACGATGCGAAAGGCCTTTCAAGTGTTCGGAGGTTTTAAATAGCCTCGGCTTCGCCTCGGCCATTTAAAAACCACCTCACACCAAAAGTAAACTTTCGCATCTTGTAACGTAAATAACTATTAAGCTTCTATGAATTGTTTTTTATCCTTACAAGCACTCTACAACTTTTTTAAAAGATGCATATAACGAAATACATTTTCGCAAACTTTTTTAAAAGTAAATTTAAAAGTCCAAAAACTACATTACCTTGTAAAAATGTATACACAAACAGTCTGAAATAAAGTTAACTATCTACCCAACTCCTTACTTTTGTTTTTAGGAAGTTTCCTTTTAAAACATCCTTAAAGTTAATAGTTCGCTAAGTTTCTCTAACTAAGTTACACTACTTTTCTACTTTTAAAACTTAAAGGTGTATGTGAACGGATCCTAAATAAATAAAGTTTATTTAAATTTATACTGTGGTATACAGTTTAATAACATTAATATATTTCCTTTTTTGTCGTCATTTTTTAACTTAACACAACGTTTTGATTTATGTGTATCTCCATGGGTTTTTAACGGACTTCAAAAGATAATTAAAATTCACTAAAAATTTAAAATAATGAATTAAAAAAAAATTTAGTCAAGTAATAACACATGGTTCTAAAGTATAAAAATGTCTATTATTTAGTTATTAGTATTTAGTAGTTTTTCTAAAAAAATTTATCCAGAAAACCGACAGGCCAGCATTGAAGCAAGAAACTACTACAATCAAACAATTTCTGAAGCCAAAGACTCCTTTGACAATCGTATTAAAAACAAAGTTCTTTCTTGCTCAAATGGCAGCAAATCTTTTGGTCCTTTGCAAAAACATAAGTAGAAATTTTTGTACCAGTTCTTTCCCACCACTAACTTTGGAAGATGAAATTATTTCTACTGCTAAAGGAAAGGCAGAACTATTTGCCAAACAATTTGCTGCCAATTTAACCCTTGACCCTCCCGTAAATCATCCAATTCCAGCGGTTACCCCAGTTCCTCATAAAATGCCCGATATTGTTTTTAAAGTAAAACACATTAAGCGTATCCTTTCTTCCCTTAACACTAAGAAATCGTCTGGGCTGGATGGCATACCAGCAATCGTTTTAAAAAAATGTGCTCCAGAACTTGCACCAATTTAACTCGGCTCTTTCGAATTTCTTACGACACAGGTATCTTTTCGAAGAGCTGGAAAGCTGCACGTGTCTAACCTATTCCCAAGAAAGGATCTAAATCTCTTCCATTTAACTATAGACCAATTTCAATTCTCTCAGTTCTTTGTAAAGTAATGAAAAAATAATTAATTCACAAATGCTTAAGTACTTAGAAAAACACAAAATTTTGCATGACAGGCAGTATGGATTTCGCCACAAAAGATCTACAGCAGATCGTCTTTCCTTCGTATCACACTGTTGGAATAAGTCTCTTGAGTTTCTGGGTGAGTCCCAAATCATTGCTCTTGAAAGCTTTTGACCAGTTGCCGCACTTCTTAATAAACTTCCCTCCTATGGTCTTTCAACTAAACTTTGTACTTAGCTCTCTAGTTATCTATCTGATCGATGTATATCAGCTATTGTGGACGGCCATTCTTCAAGCTTTCACCAAGTAAATGTTGGAGTCGCTCAGGGCTCAGTTCTGGCACCAACATTGTTTCTTCTTCACATCAACGACCTTCTCTCGTCCACAACTAATTCCATTCATAGTTTCGCCGACGATAGTATCCTTCACTCCAGTTTTCACGTTCCTAAACCCATTACTAAACCTGACTTGGAAAACAAACGCAAAGCGATGCAGATATCTCTTTCGCAGGATCTTAATTTAATATTGGATTGTGGCGCCAAAACACAATCATGTTCCTTGTCGCGAAAAGAGTCATCACTTATGAGCGGCCAAGTTTTACAGAGCAAAGACACCTTCAATCTTGTGGGCGTCACATTTGAAAGCAACCTTATTTGGCATAAACACATTGTATCTATAGCCACGGCAGCTTCAAAAAAGCTTGGATTTCTCTTTCGAGCCAAAAAGTATTTTTCCGCTTCTAATTTATACACTTTGTATGTGTCCCAAATCCGACCTCCCTTGGTATATTGTTCTCATATCTGGGGCATGGCGTCCCCCACAACCCTAAGCATTCTTGATTCTATTCAAAGAAAAGCTATTCGTCTCATTAATGATCCTTCACTTACAGAAAGGCTTCCCTCTCTTGCCCATCATCGGGCTGTGGGGAATTTATCGCTTTTTATAGGTACTTCCATGGCTTCTGCTCGGAAGAATTGTCCAGTATAGTTCCTCCACTTACGGTTCCCACCAGAGAAACTCGTGGTTCCGCTCGTATGCATCCTATACGGTCCAACTGGACAGGCCCCGAACTTCCCACTTTGTTCGTTCTTGTATCCCTAGAGTTTCTAGATTGTGGAACCTGCTGCCCGCGGAGGTCTTTCCTTCCCCCAAAATCTTCAAGTATTTAAGTCCCGTGTCAACAAACTCCCTCTTACCTCGCCTAAGACACCCACGGTACGTTAGTATTTAGGCTTTTAGCCTTCGTGGTTTATTCAAAGATAAAAAAAAATGCAAAAAAATCCATATTTTTTTGTTTTTTTTTTAAGTAACTACATTTTGCCTAAAAATGGTCGTACCGAAATTTAAAAAAAAACATTCTAAAGCCTAAAGTTCCTAGTGTTGGGGATCTTATGTTAAAAAAAAATCAAGCAACGTGTACCGCTTAATTTTAATAAATACCAAAAGATTTTTTATTTTTTTTCCGGTTAGGTTGGTTGGTTTTTTGTTTATCTACGAACTTGGTAAAAAAAAATCAATTAACCGCTACATAGATCAGACCGCTTGTTATTTCAGCTTTTATTTGCTTTTTTTAAAGTTTGATACGACCACTTTTCGCTAAGATATCGAACTTTAAAAGAAAAAAGAACCTCTATGTCTTTAACTATTAATATCTCAATAATCGCTATTTGCACAAGAAATTAAAAAAGTAGAAAATTTTTTAATAAATTTTCCATTAAAAAATGGGCTACGGGTTTTGGAAAAAAAAAAATAAAAATTTGTTGTAATTCCTTAGTTAATATTTTTTATCATTTAAAAATTTAAATTAATTTTATTATGTTAGTTTATTAAATAAAGTAGATGAAATGTGTTAAAATATAAAAGTTGTTGGGGTAGTTTTTAATATATTTTTCTACCAAATTCATACATAAAAAAGCCACAGAAGAAATAGACAAACAGTAATTAAAATTTAAATTTAAAATTAAATTTACTTGGAATTCCTTAGCCGTTTCGTTTCAGGAACTGAAAACCCGTTGTTATACCTGTTTCGTCGCTTTAAATCTTAGCTTTTTACCTAAAATAAAATGAAGCAAATATAATAATTTAAATTTTTCTTAATTTTGACCTACGATAGCAAGACTTAGTTGTCAAATTAATAATTCTTATTGTTCCTTTTGGTCATTAGAAAAACTTATTATATATATATAAAATTATTTTTAAAAATTAATTATGTATCTACATACAGGGTGTTCATTTAAAAATTTCCACTCAAGTTATCTTCGAAACGAGACAGATTTGAGAAAATCGCCAAAACACGTCAAGATATTTATTGAGGGGGAACGTTTTTTACAAAATTGGACGGCGCCCCTTTAACCCCTTAACCACCAGGGCCACCACCCCAAAATTCTTAAATGAGAAGGCGGGTCGAGTGATACATCATTTTAAAGCTCCTGACGAGTACTTTATAACCCTAGAATATGAAGTCAATATCTTCACCTATTACAAAATGGCGGTACTTTAAAAATTACCTAAATACCTAATTTTGATGGCCATATTTCCAAAACTAATAAAGTTAGATGTACCTAATGTGGTTGTTTTCTTAAAGCTCTTTTAAAGGTCTGTTTAATGGTGATACTGGTAGTAATATACAGGGTAGAAGAAAAAGTACATATTTTTTTATTTAAGAACCCTGTATATTATTTTACCATTAAAAAAGATCTTTAAATGAGCTTTAAGAAAATACCACATTAAGTACATCTTAACTTTATTAGTTTCAGAATATGGCCATTCAAATCAGGTATTTAGGTAATTTTAAAGTACCTCCATTTTGTAATAGGTGAAGATATTGACTTCATATTCTGGGGTTATAAATTACTCGTCAGGGATTTAAAATAATGTATCACTCGACCCGCCTTCTCATTTAGGAATTTTGGGGGTGGTGGCCTTGGTGGTTAAGGGGTTAAAGTGGCAGCGTCCACTTTTGTAAAAACGTTTCCCTCAATAAATATTTTGACGTGTTTCGGCGATTTTCTCAAATCTGTCTCGTTTCGAAGATAACTTGAGTGGAAAGACTTCAAATGAACACCCTGTATACGGATGTTTCAAAATTTGAGAGTAGCAGTCAATTTCAGTTAAACCAGAAGTGATAAAAATAAAGTGGATAAATTAGCCAATGCATGTTTGTGTTTAATATTGATATAATAAATTTATTCGGGAGTAACATCCCTAGTGCATTTAATTTTTAGAAAAAATTCGGAAAAACAAGTTTTTTAAGTTATTTGCTTTCCAAGTTAAAGACGAGGATTTTTCAACAACAACAGATTACTCAGAAGCGAGTATTTCAATTTTTCCACAAAAAAATTAGATGCACGAGGGATATTTGGCAATATTTTTTCCTGGGTTATATAAACATTTTATTTTAATACAACATTTTTTTTATTAAAACAATAGGAACAATAACATGCAACTTTTTTTTCCTGAAAAACTGCTGACGGCTAAGTTGACATTATTGACTTATCGTTAGGCAATTTTTTTACTTAAAATTTAAATTTGACATACCAATTCTAATTGTGATTGGTCAAAATTAATAGGAAGGAAATATTCTTTTATTATTTTTCTTAAAAGGTAAAATAGTTATAGGAGGAACCATTTTAAAGAAACCCCGGTACATAGATTTATTACTTATAACCCAAATATTTTACATACAGTGTGGATTTAAAAGTTGTTACTCTACTTTTGGCGTAAAAAGGATTATGATCACGTTGTGTATTACCAAGACGACATTAAAAGCTCTAATATATCAAATTTAAAATAACAATAGAAATATGCCACTCTTCAGAACTTTGATGGTAAAATTGGCGATTCCAAAGTTCAATGAGACGTCTGGTGGTTAACGGCGCAATCGAACAAAGCAGGTAATTGGCTATGTTTAACCCGCTTAAATCGGTATCGATTGATTCGTTTTTGAGCTTTTAGTGCGTCAGTAGTTGTGTAAGTTTTGCTATCACTTTTCATCAAAAAGTCTTTGTTTTGTATCTATAATAGAACGTTTATTATGGCATCAGAAAAGGCCAGCAACATATTTTTAGGACATTCCTACCTGGAACTCTACAACTTCTATACAGGGTGTCCGGAAAGGTGAGGTCAAAAATAATAGAGGTGGTAAAGTGAGCCCTAATAATGTTAGTATTTCATATAAAAAAGTTCTTTTGCGTTAGGTGGTTATTGACCTTTAAAGTTAAAATTAAAAAATGTATTTCATTTATAACTTTTACCGGTTCTTACATTAATAATCATACTTGGAGCAGTTAAGTGAAGCTCATATTAATGCTTTTTTTTTTAGGGTTAGACGATTTTTTTGGTTTATTGTATGCATTTTACAGGTGTGAAAAATTTTATATTTTGGATTGACGATTTGATTCCTTAGTCTTTTCTGTACAAAAAGGTATACCCTATTTAAATCGATATCTTGGACCGTCTCTTTAATTGCTTTTTAAATTTCAGACATACCAACATTTTGTATGTAATAAAAAATCCCATTTTTTGAGAAAATTAGTTAAAATTTGGTATAATTATAAAAAACAGTCTTTATTTGTATTTTAAAGTTAAAAAAGCTTACAAACAACAATTTTTAATTATTTTTTATCCATTTTAATAATTTTTCTCAAAAATATATTGTTTTATAAGAAAAGAAAAATGCCAGTTTGTCTGGATTTAAAATTTTGATTTTATAAAAACCGTCAAAGATATCGATTTAAATAGGGTTAATCTTTTTTGTACAAAAATAATAAAGGAATTAAACGGTCCAAGAAGGTTTTTCACCTCTGTAAAAAATGCATAAAATAAACGAAAAAATTCGTCTCACCCTGTATAATTATGACTAACTGCTCAATTATTTGCCTTTGGAAAAGCACTGGTACTGAGTTAATTTAAATGCCCAAATATCAATATTATTGTTCAAAAGTTATAAATAAAATACATATTAACCCTTTGAGTAACGTTAGAACTGTAAGGCTAGAAGTTTGTATAGTGATGAGTCATGGCATGCTAAGTGCAAAGATTATCACCTGGCAGCCATCAGCCGTGCCCATCCTTACCCTGTATATTTTGAAAGTTTAAAAAATTATAAAAATAAAAAGCTTGGAGAAACTTAGGATTTAGTTCACTCATAGTAAGTGTTTAAAAAAAAATTGACTGGCGTTTTCGATGAGCACAAGTACCTGCCAGGCGAACTGAAAGGTGTGGTTGATTTGGATGGCCATATATTTTCCAAACTAACAAAGTTAGATGTACTTAATGTGGTATTTTAGTAAAAGCTCTTTTAGGATCTTTTAATTGTTATATAATATACAAGGTGCTTCATTTAAAAAAACTTTTTTTTTCTACCGCTGTATAATCCACCAGTATCACCGTTAAAAGATCTTTACAAGAGCTTTAAGAAAAGCACCACATTAGGTACATCTTACTTTATTAGTTATCCAAATCAGCCACACCCTTTGGTTCGCCTTTCATACTGAATGCGATTTCAGTAGGGCATCAACGACAGTATTCTGTAGTATTCTTCAGTGTAGTCCCTTCTCTTGCAGTTCCCAACAGAGAAACTCTGGTAGCGCGTATGCATCCCCATACAGTTCAATGGGACAGGCCCCGAACTTCCCATTTCGTGCGTTCCTTTATCCCTAGAGTTTCTAGACTGTGGAACCTGCTGCCAGCGGAGGTCTTTCCATCCCCCAAATCTTCAAGTTTTTAAGTCCAGTGTTAACAAACTTCCTCTTACCCTGCTTAAGACACCCACGGTACTGTTAGTATTTAGGCTTTCAGCCTTCGTGGATTGTCCAATGATAAAAAAAAAGGATTTAATCATCCTTACTGGCTTGGACAATGAAACTTTGTCTAATAAGTGGGCGCGCTGGTTTTCATGCTATGCGCCGCGACTTCGATACGGACTCACTGATGAGTTCCAGTAAGGCGCGGTTAGAAACCGGTCTGTGAGAGATGTCGTGGTGGATAGCATAGAGAAGCGGGATGTATTTTCTTTCGACTGTCTCTAGAGGGAGTGCACTACTTTATATAATACACCAAGACAGTACGAACTTGTGCCTTGTACATTTGGCACACCGCCACCCCCAGCCGCACTCACTGATGCTCGTGGTAACAGAACTATGACTTTCAGTGGGAAGCACCGGCGGCTGTGGTTTAATAACCCCGCCGCATTAAGCAAAACTTGGCTAATAAGTCGGATCGCTGAGCCTTTCTATGCTAGTCCACCACGACCTCGACACAGCCTTACTGATGAGTTCCTGTAAGGCAGGCGAGAACCGGTCTGGGAGAGAGTCGTGGTTGATAGCATAGAAAGCGGGATGTTTTCTTTGACTGTCTCTAAAGCGTAGAGTAAAAAATTCTTTTAGTATAATACACGCAAGATTGCAGTAGGGAATTCCTTTCCTTGTACATTTAACATACATAGCCACCGCTACAATTGATGCTCGTATTTACTGAATGCGATTTCAGTAGGGCATCAACGAGCGGATTTAATATCCTACCGCTGGACAATGAAACTTGTCTAATAAGTAGACGCTGGTTTTCTATGCTATTCCCACGACTCCGGATACAGCCTCACTGATGAGTTCCTGTAAGGCAGGCGAAACCGGTCTGGGGAGAGAGTCATGGTGGATAGCATAGAAAAGCAGGATGTTTTCTGACTGCCTTTAAAGGGAGTAAAATACTTTGTATATCAACCTATGGCGTCATCACACAGAACCTCGCCATACAACGGCGTCCAATGGTATGCCCTATATATATATATATATATATATATATATATATATATATATATATATATATATATATATATATATATATATATATATGTATATATATATATATACCCCAACAACAAAAATACTAAGGTCAGGTCTTTCGCACCACCAACTTTTTGTGGGGCTGTATCTGGGTATTTATGTTAAAAAGTTTTATGGAAATTATATATATTTA
>JACEGR010002669.1:0-122548 GCA_014170235.1 Listronotus bonariensis | reverse complement strand
TACGTTGGGTGTAAATGAAATAAATTAAATCTCTTTTAAAGGCATACGGGTTTATTAAAATTTATGTATGTATGTAGCGAAACTCAAAACATACCCCAGTCATCCTAATTAAATTAAAGGGTCAATCTCGAAATCTCACGGAATAAGCTGAATATCTGTACATCCCCTATGATATCGTGTATAGTGTATCTCAAAGTATATTGCTATGGCTTTTGACGGCATCGGCAGTACTCCAATATACCTGCCGACAGCAATAAAACTGCGGATCAGTAGGTATTTAAGGGAGACATTAGGGACGGACTCTAATAATATAAAGGTTTATAATTGATTGTTTATTTAAGTAGGTATAATCTTAAAACTACATTAAGAAATTAAATATATGCAAAGTTTTAATAATTATAAATAAATTTATAACTATATTATCTATACGTAATAACATTTTTTTAAATATCTAAATCTAATTCGGTTTTACTATCAGAGTCATGCGTTTTCCTTTATTTAAAGGTGCTTTCGTCTGACAGTTTTGACTGGAATCCATTCATCCTTTGAATACTGTGTTGTGTGTATCAAACCATGTTTCATCAAGGTAAATTATGGATCTGTTTTCTAACCTATATCTTTTAATTTCTTAAAGGTAATTAAATCTCCAAGTGCGTAATCTGTGCGATTCCATTACTACTTGTATTTTGTCTATTTTGCGGTATTTAAATCCTATTTTAAACTACTCTATGGAGGGTGGCACGGCTAATATTTATATTAGTGTCGTCTTCTTCTAGCTTCGTTTTCAGTTTATCCAAGGTAGGAACAACTCCGCTTTCATAAAGACAATATATTTTCCTTCTTATTAGGTCTTGATCACTATTGTCTATACGGTGAGATCGAAAATCACTACGCTTTTTTCTTTTGTTCAATTCTTCACTATTAATAATATCCCTTATCGACGAAATTGGAGATTTTGTAAGTAGACAGGTTTCTTTTAAGCTTCTTGTTTAGAAAGTCCCCTACTGATTAAAGTTTCATACACATTTTTTACAACCTGTTTTGAATCTAATGATAAATGATTTCGACGCGACATACTTACTCGTATATGTATTCTCGTAAAATAACTTTTTCGAAACGCGCAGTAAAAACGGTTATTCAACACTACAACTAAAATATTAGCAGAAATATTTATATAAATGATCAAGAGATATTTATACCTGGCCCACCCCTGTCATTATGAACTCATAGGTTTGCCCAATAACAATGGGTCATAAATCATTAAAGGTTTATTGGGGTATTGCCCGCCAAAAAGCCAAATCGATATACTTTGAGATACACTATAAGGAACTCGAAATATGACAGGTCAAATGTCAAAAAATCAGTTTTTGCTAATATCTCGTTTCCTTAAGTTTTAATTGCTTTTATATTTATTATAAAATTTGTAGAACACAAAATTATTTACAAATTTGATTCCTAGCATTTTTGTCAGACCAAAGGATCCGATAATATAGGGCGCACAGTGTAAAGCACTTCACTGTATGTACATACCTTAGCACGCAATCAATCGTAATTTTTAGTCTAATATTTCATCTTTTTACCTAAGTATTTGCTATATATCACGATTGATTGCGTGCTAAGGTATGTACATACACTAAAGTGATTTACATTCTGCGCCCTCTATTATAGGATCCGTTGGTATGAAAAAAAAATGCTTGGAATCAAATTTGTAAAGAATTTTAGGTTCTTATCTTTTACATTCGCAAAAAACTGATTTTTTTTTGATATTTGACCTGTCATATTTCAAGTTCCTTACACGATATCGTAGGGGAAATAAAGGTATGTACAGATATTCAGCTTGTTCCGTGAGATTCCGAGGTAAAAATCTAAGTTAATTGGGGTAACATTACAACAAACAGGGTGATTTTTTACCTACATACATATATGCATTAAATTATTTCAAATGGCAAAAATTAATAAATGATTTTAATTACAACCATGTATGTAATGTTGCCACTTTCCACTTTTTAAAAGTTTGAAAGTGTCACTTTTTTACTCTAAACCTTATCACATTAAAAGTTACCTATCTTTTCGTGGGCAAAAAGTCAAATAAAGTATAATTTACCCTAGCAACTGTCGCAAAAATTAAGTAATTTTTAAAGAACCGCCATTTTGTAGTAGGGAAATATATTGACTTTAAGTTCTAGGGTTATTAGTACTTATCAGGAGCTTTAAAATAATGTGCTACAACACCCTCTTTTATATTTTTTTATATAACGCCTAATTTGGCATGTCTGTTATTTCTTGCATTAAATTTTGTTTTTGTTGTCTTACCAAAGTCCTTAAATTTTTATAAAAAATTGAACAATTCAAAAGTTAGAAGTGTTTTTACCATACTGCTTAAGCAAGCAGTTTTGGTACATCGGCGAGTAATAGAATAACAAAACAAGCACTATTAGTCACGCATGTTTACATGCCGGGATTTAGTTAGATTGTCTCTTTCCTCACATTGCCTATGTGTTATGGTATTAAGCTCAACCTGTATAGGTCTCTATTAAAAACGACGTTGATTGCTTAAATCTATTGTTTATATTAAGGTATGCTTAATTTTTAAAAACTTTGTTTTTTTAACACGCTTTCTTTTTTAAATATTTAACACACTGTAGTTCAAAAACTAGGACGTTTAGGACATATGTTTATATGAATTTTTTTCTTATGTTTCGTTTTAAAATCATTTGGTTAAGTTTGTTGGTTGAGTTACTGGACACCCTGTATGTATATTGGTATTTTGATTGAAATTGATGAAAACTTTGATGTCTATTGGTGCCTAAATGGTGAGGTTAGGAGTACCTTATTTTTTAAGTTTTTATTGTCTATAAAATGGCGCCCCCGGCTTTATGATATCTGTCAAAATAAAAAAGTTATGATGTAAATAAATTTTTATGTTTTAGGTAAAGTGCCCTCTGGCGGTATTTAATTAAAGTACTTCTGTCTTAAAATTTTAGAATCTGCAAAGATCGATTTGTGTGCCAAATATCAACTGGATTGGTTAAAAAATAAATGCAATATGGCGAAAAAACTAAAATAAAAATTGAGCTTTGACGGCTTGCAACTCGAAAACGAATGCCATTTTGAAAAAAATTATATGAAGCTCTACCCTTATTTTGACAAGTAGAATTATTCCCTTAAGTTTCGTGATCGATTTTTGAATCACTTTGTATAGTTATTTTGTATGTGCTATCATATTTTTATAACATTATTATAGATAAACTACATTGTTGTTATTACTAACAAAATTGAAAAAATCTATTTAGCCAAGCTAAATCACAAACCATGGTTTGGTGCCACCTTGATCAAAGCAATTTTCTCTGGTCGGTCTTACCCGATAACTTTAAAATGCATTTTTTTTCAAAAACCCTACAAAATAATATATTTTATTATTGTATGATAAAATACTATAATTATTAACCTACATTTTACTATATCAATGCTGCAAGGTAATACTGATGTTTTGTAGTACCGTTTGAATTTTTATTTTACACTGTCCAGTAAATCCACTTACCTAGTATTAATTTGGGGCCGGTAAATTGCACATTACGGTACCTGGTACTGTAATGTGTTGCTTAGCAATGTATCATTATAAATGTTCATGTGATCATTGTTGTTATGCCTTGATTAATGTCATTTTTAGATGCTAAAATAAAATTAAATCTTTAAATACTCATATATTAAGCTATTTTCATCTGATATTAGGATATATAGGAATTTCTACTTGTACTTAAATTTTATTTTTTTACCAACTTTAGTAAATAAAAAGGATTAGATTACTACAAAACAGACTTCTTAGTACATTTTTAAAGTATTTTGTTTAACTAAAGTTGGTAATCTCTATTTTATTCAAACCTATATCTAGCGTTACCTATTTAATAACATGTAGAAACTTTTACTTGTAAAATATATTTTTCTACCAACTTTAGTGAATGAAAATTATTATAAAACAGACTTATTGTTACATTTTCAAAAATGTTCTGTCTTACTAAATTTGGTAATTTCTATTTAATTTGGACCTATCTAGCGTTACCTATTTAATACCGTTCAGGAGCTACAACTAATATAATATTTTTTTATTAATTTGACAGTGACAAGCAAAGAATAATCATAGCTACCTATGATATGGAGAACAAGGCTGTTACCTACGTAATTTAGGTAAAATAATTTGAAACAACAACATGTTCTCTTAAAATTTTATAAATAACATTTATTTATTAATTTTCATAAAAACAGTATGAAATAAAATATCATACGATACACGTCCGTTAGGTGTTTATTACAGTACCCGTTTATATTCCAGACTCGGCTCCTGCGTCGCCTCGTCCGTAAACATCTCGTACTGTAATAAGTCACCTACCGGACTTATAACGTAAAATACTATTACAGGAGAAAAAATAGATGAACCTGCATCCAAAGTTTTTGCGCCGATTAAAGAATTAAAGCGGTTTCGCGAGGCGCAAATTATCTAATTTAGCATTTTAGCTTTTATGTCTATAATGTATGATGTGATAGATATCGGACCTATTAGAGGTTGCGTTTAGAAATTATAAGGATGGACGGCGTTACCCGCTGGTCTAGGCTTCCCGGAACTCCCTTTGGTAGTTTTCTTTTGCTTCTTATGTTTAAGTGATTGGTAAAAAAATACAAAATGCTTGCTTTACCCAGAGTTTCTTTATGAGAAGGGGTTTAGACATAAGCAAGACCGGTGATAGCCTTTGTCAGGGACGTGAGGGTGTGAGAATTACGATGTCAGTTGGCAGTTCTGTTCAAAGTTGATAGCATTATCAGCTGATGACAGAGTCGTGCCTTGTCGAAGCTTTGTTTGGTAAAAACTGTGGAAATTTGCCATTTTCATTTTGGTTGTATATTTTGCAAGGATTTCTGGTTGTTAATGTTTTTGGTTAGTTTAGAGACTTCACATATTATTGGTTGGGACTCGTTTTATTTTAGAGATTTTGATAGTGTTTAGTCGAATAGTTTTCAGTCATTCGTGTTTTTATATACATATGATACTGATGAGTGTCCGCTAATTAATGGTACACAGAAAAACCACAGATTTCTTATGCGAAAATACCCATTTAGGATTTAAACAAACATACCTATATCCAAAAGTTAATGATAAGGAAAATACGGGGTGTTAAAGAGATATAAATATTTTTTATTTATGCATTTCAATAATTTTTGATATGTTTTAAACATTTTAATAAAACTCGGTATCCAGGAGTTTTTAGATATCAGCTATTTATATCTGAGCAGTTGTAATTATAGCTAATACGATGTTATTGAAGGCACATACATACTTTCGGGTGCATTGAACAACTAAAATGTGAATACCTTAAAAACGGGTTTTAAGACTGATTCTTACTAAGTATACCTTTTTTGTGCAGAAAGCATAGAGAAGCTTACTAGTTTACATACATACAGAGTAGTAACAAAAAATTGGGTAGTTTTAAAGAAGTTTAAATAGTGTAGCCATCGCCCTCTAGTCTACAGACAAAAATTAATATTAGATCTGAAAAGCTTATGTTTAAAAACCCCGAGATACCGTTTTATTAAGATATTTAAAAGGGGAGAACAATTATCGAAATAAATTTACTTTTTCTTTTTACTATGACACCCAACGTATCTTCCTTATTATAAACTTTTGGATATTAGGTATGTTTGGTTAAATCTTAATTTTCAATATTTAAACCACATTTATGTTTTTGTTTTAGGTTATGCCTATTAAAACAATCCAATAAATTTTGTTTACAACATACAGTTCTTTTTTGTTTTCTCCCTAATTCTACGCCACTGATCTGCCTAAAATCAAACATGGCTGAAAATGGCCCGACTTGACGTCACAGCTGCGCTAGCCAATATGGCGAATGTCGTGACCTTATCTCATCAATCGACTTTGGCTTTACCGAAAATGCCTTGGCTTCTAAGGAGTAAGCGTTATTAGCATTTTTAAACTTAATAAACAAAAACTTTGTTCTCTAATTAATCATGAACTATTCGGATGTCCTACTTTCTTTTACTTAGAGCACTTAACTACAAAACTTTAAAAATAATTAAAAACTTTTATTAAGTTTAAACTCTTCTTAAAACAGCGTACGATAAAACGAAGAAAAAGTAAAAACAACTAAGTTTCTTTGGGCCATACAATTTAATCGTGCTCGGCGAAGTGAATCGTTGCATCTCCCTAAACAAATTGGGATTTTGTCCCAAGCTGTATGTTTAAAGTTTCGAGTCTCTTGGCTGCTGTTTCTCAGAGCATTATGCTTTTATATAGGGAAGCGTGAAATACTTGCCCCATTTTGACTAAAACATAAATAATGTTTAAAATCTTAATATATATAAATCTCGTGTCACAATGTTTGTCCTCAATGGACTCCTAAACCACTTAACCGATTATAATAAAATTCTCACACCATGTGCAGTTCGATCCAACTTGAGAGATAGGATAGTTTAAATCTCAAATTATAGTCGCAATTTTAATTTATTGCTAATTATTTGTCTGTTCGACTGGGTTGAGTAAGTAATCAATAGATGGCGCTGCTATGGTAAATCTACGAACGTGTCATATAAGCTACATTTTAACAGCATAATAACCACGTGTTGTTGACGCTATAAAATTAATTAAATTTTTCATATCAACTCCTGAGCGAAGCCGGGAATCATAGCTAGTAATTAATAAATTACTTTGGGCAGGATATTTTAAAATTTAGTTTTTTTTTATCTTTGGACAATCCACGAAGGCTGAAAGCCTAAATACTAACGTACCGTGGGTGTCTTAAGCGAGGTAAGAGGGAGTTTGTTGACACGAAACATAAAAACTTGAAGATTTGGGAGGGAAGGAAAGACCTCCGCTGGCAGTAGGTTCCACAGTCTAGAAATTCTAGGGATAAAAGAACGAACGAAATGGAAAGTTCGGGGCCTGTCCAATTGAACCGTATGGGAATGCATACGCGCAGCACCACGAGTTTCTCTGTTGGGAGCTGCAAGAGGAGGAACTATACTGGATAATTCGTCGGAGCAGAAGCCGTAAAAGTATTTATAGAAGAGCGATAGATCTCCCACAGCTCGACGATGAGCCAGAGAAGGAAGTCTTTGAGTAAGTAAAGGATCATTAATAAGACGAACAGCCCTTCTTTGAATGGCATCAAGAATGCTGAGGGTTGTAGGGAATGCCATTCCCCAGACATTTTAGTATAAATATTTTAATGACATAGTATCCGGGTCAAATTAAAATTATATATTCTCAGATAACTGTCCTAACTTCGACCTGTTTTTTCCGACTTTAAAAAAATGAGCTTTTATGTTTAACTGTATACAATGATAATATTAAAAGTTTTTTAAAAAATATTATTTGGCTCTTCTCCAGAATAAAATTAAAAAGTTTGGTAATTTTCTAGAAAACCTGCGGCAACTCCGATTTTGACGCAATTTGGTATACGGGGGTTTTTGGGGCGCTGATCAAGAATCTGAAAGATTTTTTGGCGGAAACGTTTCGTTCTCAAGATATTCATCATCAAAGTTTGAATTTGAACTAAGCTTATTTTCACTATATTCCCCCTTCTTTTTGCACATAATTATTGATTTAAAGGTAAAGTGTCACAAAATATTTGATTTTCACCTTTAAAAACCCCGTTTTTAAAGGTGCTATTTTGTATTATACACCAAGACAGTAGGGAATTTTTCCTTTTGCTTTAACATACATAGCCACCCCGCTACAATTGATGCTCGTATTTACTGAATGCGATTTCAGTAGGGCATCAACGGCAGGATTTAATATCCTACCGCTGGACAACGAAACTTGTCTAATAAGAGGACGCTGGTTTCCTATGCTATTCACCACGACTCGATACAGCCTCACTGAGGAGTCCTGTAAGGCAGGCGAAACCGGTCTGGGGAGAGAGTCGTGGTGGATAGCATAGAAAAGCAGGACGTTTTCTTTTAACTGTCTTTAAAGGGAGTAAAATATTTTGTATTATTTGATTTTATTCTTGCTTAAAGTTGGTAAAAAGCACGTGCTTGGTTAAAAATGTGGATTTATTTATAAGTTTTTGTTTCAGTACGCACTTTTTACGTAACATTTTTGTGTCTGAATCAATACTATCAGCCAAATATCTTGCGAACTTTAACCGGTTTGGTGGTTAACTGAACACAGCAAGATTACTCGTCATGCGCATGAGAGGTTGTTTTTTGGCTTGCTATTGGCTGTTATAAATGTCAAAACTCTTGACTTTCAATATGTTCAATATGGCTGATGTTTTGTGATTGTTGTGGCTGTTTATTTGTTTTGTGTTTTATTCGGTTTAATTTTACGTGTGACCTGTGTTATAAATATAAATTATTGAAACAACATTTTTGTAAATCTATTGGTTTTTTAAATAAGTTTGTACCATATGGCAAACTATTATTAATTTTACGAAAAAATTCAACCATCCCATATTAATTGTTTTCGGTGGTAGGTATATGAAATATCTTAAAAATTAGGAATTTTTCTTAAAAGGAAAGTACACTTATTTTTGTCAATATCGAAAATTTGTAAAAAAAAAAGATGTTTAGGATTAAGATTTTTATTTTCTGCAATACCGAGCATTTTTGAGCTTCTTTTACAAAAGTACTTATTTCAAAATAAGTATCCAGTATTGTGGAAACTTAAATTTTCATTGTTAATAAAAACGTACAATCTAAACTGCTTCCTCATACCTAAAAAAACAAGTATGTAGATATCGAATAAAATGGACCAAGCACAAGGCCTATAGAAACTGAAATCCTACTACGTTTTTCTCAGTATAAGTAATATTAACCTATATAATACCTTTCAACTAAATAGGATCTAAATAAATCTAGAATTTATTTGGTTGGTAAGTTTAAGCGTGCCAATTTCATATATTTCTTAAAATTATACACTTCTCTTACATTTTACAACCATTCTTTATGCTAAATATGTAATTTCACAATAAAAGTTTAGTTTTCAAGAAATAATTCTATTAGATTTTCATTTTTAGTTCTTATTTCCCTAAAATTGATATATATTTTTTCACATTAACCTATTCCAATATAAGAAAAAAGTAGACTTCTACCAAATAGATTTTAATACACCATTAGCACTAAATTACCAATATTTAGTCATTAAAATAATATTAAATTTCAGTATAAACCACATTTTACACTTTTTATTAATGTGTTATGTATATTTACTCAATAAATCAATGTTTTTAAATATACCGCCGATTTTGACATTGGGAGTGCGTATGCGCATGCCCTGCCATCCCGCAGACCCTTTATTCAAATTGTGCCACTTTTCGAAACGGCGATTGATCCTCTATCCTTGTCTATTCTCTTTGTTCTTGCCACTGCGAATCTAAATGTAGGTTATCTATGATCTCAAACAATAAAGCGTATACACCCCGTTTAAAATACAACCGAACACCATGTACTACAACCTAATGCAATTTCATCAAAATCGGCGAGATACACCTGCGCTAGTTTTCTTGTTAGCTAAACCGGTATAAAATAACATTGTATTTCAACCTAAATTTGTGCAACATGTTTAAAAATCCGCCAATCTCATAGCTTCTAATTGGTGTGGCTCTACATGAAACAGCGTCTTTCTTGAGTCAGTTATTTCGTATACATATAGTTACAGTTTACAAACTTAGCTACTCTCAGCTAACCCGAGCAACATTTTAGGACTTTACGACTTATTTAATCATGGCATAAAAGCTACATTGTTTTGTACTAAACTTTTAGTAGCGGCAATTTGTCTCCGTGACTTCGCGCATTTCCGTAAACAAATTGTGATTTTGTTTTAATGGAGGCCCGGGTGACGCGTTTACAGCTATCCATTTCTACGAGGAATTTAAATTTATTTCGTCTCGAGTAAATACGAATTCCCGAATACAATTTATTAATTTCTTGTTTTTACCTAAATTGTATTCTTAGGTTAAGCTTTTAGTAATTTTAAACAAAATATTATTTGACTTTTCTGCAGAATAATAGCTATTTATGTATCAAGGGCGTTACGGCCAGAGGCCCTCGGGCTATTTCGACCTTCAGGGCATTATAGTCCAGTAAAGCCCGTGGTGCATACAATGCTTTATGTTTTACCCAAAAAGAGTTTTTCAATTACTAATTACATTATTTATTCGCAATATAAAAAATAAGTTGCATCTGTACCTGTATACGTAAGTAGATAATGACTGGTGTTAAGATTGACTTTGATGTTTCTATCAGTTAGTCAGTTGGCATTTTTATTTAACGATTTGCTCAAAATGGAAGAAATTCCACAAAATATAAGAGAAAAGGTCATAAAAGCGACCGAAAATCTTTTGCCAGTTAAATCAAGGCAACAGTATGATCGGGAGCATGGCATATTTGGTATTTGGAAAGATGCGAACGCAGTTTTTCAAATAACCGAAACCGTTTTAATGGCATATTTTTAGGAACTGGTAAGTTATTGATTTTAATTTAATACATTTGTTTAACAAACTTTATTATTTTTAGTCGGAAAAATACAGTCCGAACTCTCTCTGAACCAAGTATTCCACCCTAAGGTCTACGTTGATGGTCTATGAAAATATAGACATTTCGCAATACCATCGTCTCATATCTTTTTAAAAGTCGAAAGGATACGTCCCGAAGAAGTCTAAAGTTTTGGAAGGAGAACAAATATTAAAATTTATTAATGGACTGTTCTTCTATACAAAATAGCGTTAGTGCTACCACCGCTGCTACCATCACAAAAAACACCGACCATTCTATAGTGGGATCAGCTACATTTTCCGGGACATTTCACAATTGTAATTTTTATTTTGAAAATAAAGTTTAATTTTTAGTATTGTTTAAAGAAAAAATATTTTTGTATAAACTTGATCTTTATTGTGAGAGAAATAAAATTGGATAAGCAATAAAATTTCCATATTAGCGCATTAGGGCATTATAAGCGGGCGTTATCATAATGCCCGCTTATAATGCCCTAGGTGTGATAGCAGGTATTATTGCTACCATAACATATTCCGTTTCTAAGGTATTACAGATCAATAATAGATGGGTAAAACATAAAGATATTTATTAACTATTTCAAGAAAATTAAACTTTTTATACAGGGTGTCCAAGAATATGTAAGGAATCTCGTGAATCCATATAAACCACATAAAATTAATGTGACAAGTTCTCATAAAATATTTCCCTTAAGTCTCTCTTTACAGAGATATTTGCCCTTAGAGGACGCCACTGAAAATCGTTTTTCTTGAATAACTTTTATATCACTTGATATATTGAAATAATTTTTAATGTGATAAATACCAGTTAGGACTCCTTAAAATGGTATCCTAGTAAAACATTTGCGTTTTTTAGTTCGTCAGTGGCGGACTAACACTTACACAATAGTACTAATTATTTTTACACCCTGTATAATAAAGGAATATAAATATCATTTTTAAATAGCTTAAATCCTCACCTTAAACAAAGGTTCTCTTGTCCGATTTCGATGAGTGAAGCGTTTTCGAGAGAAACATGTTGATTAAATAGGGTTGTATCTAATCAAAGTCGGTCTATATAAGGTCACGACATTCGGCCATATTGCTTTGACGTGTTATGACGTCACATCTCCCATTTTTCGGCCATGTTGTTCAGTGCCGGAGGTATACAGTTTATTGTATTAGTAGAAAAAGCCGTTTACACAACAGTTTTTAATTGTTATTAAGTTGTAAATTCTTTTACTTTAAATAAAAAACATTTGGAATTGCATCTTTCAACAAATATCACTAAAAAAATGCAAAATAAAATGTGCAAATTCTAGGCGCCACTGGATTGATCTCAGCTTTAATTTTTATCCAGTCTTGCCAACTTTTCTCCGTGGAGTGCCCTTCCTTGCGTCCCCGACCTCGAACCGCCTAAAAGTTGAGGATATGTCGCAACCTTATAAATATAAACTAACCTTGGTATCTAATAATTTTGTTTTTCGGTCGCCATTTGCTCCCACTTATTTTATGCATTCTTTAGCTTTAACTCTGCTGATGCAATATTATAATAAAAATTAAGATTAATTTAAAAGAAATAAATTAATAAGGGAATATTTATTATAAAAGTTTTTTATTTGTAAAAGAAAAAGTTTAAAGAAACTTACTACAGAAAGGTGACAACTCTTAAACCTAGGTTCAAGGGCTTCCGGTCGAAAATTATTTTATGTTTTACCCATCTATTATTGATCTGTAATACCTTAGAAACGGAATATGTTATGGTAGCAATAATACCTGCTATCACACCTAGGGCATTATATGCGGGCATTATGATAATGCCCTAATGCGCTAATATGGAAATTTTATTGATTATCCAATTTTATTTCTCTCGCAATAAAGATCAAGTTTATACAAACATATGTATTAAAATAAAATCAATAACTTACCAGTTCCTAAAAATATGCCATTAAAACGGTTTCGGTTATTTGAAGAATTGCGTTCGCATCTTTCCAAATACCAAATATGCCATACTCCCGATCATACTGTTGCCTTGATTTAACTCGCAAATGATTTTCGGTCGTTTTTATGGCCTTTTCTTTTATATTTTGTGGAATTTCTTCCATTTTGAGCAAATCGTTAAATAAAAAATGCCAACTGACTAACTGATAGAAACATCAAAGTCAAACTTAACACCAGTCATTATCTACTTACGTATACAGGTACAGGTGCAACTTATTTTTTTTTATTGCGAATAAATAATGTAATTAGTCATTGAAAAACTCTTTTTGGGTAAAACATAAAGCATTGTATGCACCACGGGCTTTACTGGACTATAATGCCCTGAAGGTCGAAATAGCCCGAGGGCTGGATTTCGACCTGATAACACCCTTGATACATAAAAAGCTATTATATTTATCTAATCATAAAATAAGTTCTTAACAAGGCTGCCAGACGTGAACTGATCCTTTGGTTAGTTGGTTTATTTATTCTTGGCTCTGGTCCCTTTTGGTTCAATTAGCCAGCACATTTGGGGGAAAATCTGGATAGTCGAGCTCTGTAGCTCCCAGAAATTCTGGAATTTTCACTATTTATTTAATATTTGAACTTATAAAGTGGCATATATTTCTGCCATCTTCCGAGAACTGCTACTGGTATCGCACATAACCGGTTACATCAAGTAATGACACCCCCGCGGCACCCGCCTCCATTTTCCGCCATTGAAAAACACCTCGTGCAGTACGCCAAACAGGAAATTATTAGGTTATATGAATCTTCAATCACAGCGCCTTGTTCCAGAACAAAGATGACTTTTAAATATACCAGTGAGTTTCCTAACTCCCTCAGGGCACAAGAACGTTTTCTACATTCTCCATGCACGATACCATGTGAGAGCTGTACAAACTCCCTTCCAACATTTAAACACAACCGAGAACGAACGGAAACTGAAAACTGGTCCTTTGGATGCTTCTCAAATATGTGAAAAAAATTATTTAAAAATGTAGTAACAATATACCTTTAAAAATAGCTGATACAGTATACTTTGTCCGTGTATATTATCTGCATAAAAATGTTTGGTTTTAAAATACGATGATATAATAATTTTATGAAGTACCTTTCATAAATTATAAAAAGATATTCAGTAGGGCATGTGAACATAAAAACTTTACGATTCATTTTCGAAAGTAATAAAGAGCTTTAATACCAAACGTGTTCATGTAAACTACGCGTAGAAAGGTCTAAAAAATGGTTTAACGACAAATGCCGTAGATTAAAACCTAAAAAAGGCTTATATAGAGAGGTTAAATAAAATATATTTTTCCACAACCGTTAAAAAAAAATGCGGTTTTTTTTTAATCGTTAACGTGAAGTTAAAGTACTTCATTCTAGTACACTTTATAAAGTATTTTTCTTTAAAACTTCAAAGCTTTTTTTACAATTTGAATTAGGGTTTTGTTTTAACGCCCACTACAAGTAACTTTAATATTAATTTATTCAATGTAACAGTAAACGCGACATCAACTGAACCAAACGGTCAAGTTACCTTGATTTCGTCATTATTTCTTTTGGTTCATGTGTCACTAGATTCAAAATTCAGCTACCCTCGCTCGGCTTAGTAAAGCCCCATCTCATGTAATAGGGGACATTGAGCAAGATTAGCTTTGGTAAATACCGACGGTCGGCTATCCACTGGCTCTTACACTATATGGGTCCATATTTAATTCATTCTGAAAGCGATGCCGCCAAGTACACAAAAAATAATAAAGTAAACAAACCTATTCGAATGCACATAGCCTCGGACAGAGCCTGATTACATATTTTTAGATAAATAATAAAAAATACATTGCTAAAACACGTATCACCTACTTACAAAACATTCTCTTATTTCGCCTCTGTCCTATTATAAAACCGGTGGCACGTGGCGTGGTACTAGAAACTTGTCGGATTAAATATTTTTTGCTGCAATAAGTCATTGTTCACAAAAGGGTTCCTTTACTTTATTATTTTTTGTGTACTTGGCGGCATCGCTTTCAGAATGAATTAAATAGGTACCCATCTTTACGAAATAAATCCAACATCGATACCGTACTGAAATTGCGTTTAGTAAATTTGATACCAAGTAATAGAGACATTTTGCACCTCTTAATAACAGACGTTTTTGGCCTCCTTATGGTTATCGTTATTAAACATAACGATTACGGCAGCAGTTTTAGACAGAGATTTTGCAGCCTCTTTTAAGAAATATATTTTGCGTTTGCGCTCTCGACACATAACCTTATTTTTGCCTGTGGTTCACCCATTTTAAAGTTAACGAAAAATCAGTATTTACTTTTATTCTTCATAAGATATAAATTCATATTTAAATATATGCAAACAGTTCTGTTGATTTTGTTTTTAAAGTAGATGCAAACAATACAGTATAAGCAAAACACAAAAAGTAAGGTTAGGTTTGGTAGTAGAATAAAAAGCAAGTGTGCCAGATTGTAACATCTAAATTAATTAGTGATTTAGAATATCCGTAAAAGTGCAAGTCCGTTTTAATTTCTTAACACTATTTGATTTTTATTACTGCAATAGATTTTTCGCTAATTAGAGCCTAGGTATAAATGATATTTTAATTAATACGGCATTAAAATTTTAACCTTTTAAATAATTGATATTAAAATTTCTACAATCCGGCAACCACGCAGTTTAACAATAACGATAACGATAAGCTCTTCGGTATTCATCCGTAATTAAAGGAGTCCGGTATGGTTAATAACGATAACGGATCATGTTTGCGTTACTGCGCAATCTCAGAATAACGTTAACCACTCCGGAATTGCAAAATAAGGGGTGCAAAATGTCTCTAATACCAGTTTATTTATATTTATTCGAATAGAAAATGGCATTCCGAGTACACGTATACACTTTATTTGTTACTTTTTAACATTTAACCTCTAAAATTTTTAAATTTTTAATTTTTGTTTAAGAGTGTCATAAATGCCGTAAATGACATCAAAAACAAAAGCATTTCTCTTAACTGTCAAACAAGAAAGATTTACTTTTAGTACAAGAAGAAACGCTGTATAAATTATTTTATGAAGTAGGCGTTAATTACTCCGATAACCAAAGCAAATAATAAATAAAGTTAGAGACAAAGTTTGACATATTTTATCATCAAGATATATGTTATTAAAAAAACTTTCTATACCGCTATTTATTCATAGCCTTGACCAAACGGGACTTAAGATTTCCAGTTAAATAAGTGTGGTGGCAATAAATCAAGTAGGCGTGAACGCGGAGGTGAAGGACGCCTAGAGCGCCAATGGCGGACAGTAATTAATGGTAATGGAGACGTCGTTGTACTTCGATGTCGTCGTGTAGTTGTTTCGCTGCAATTCTTGGGTATTGTGCCATTTGGCATTATTACAAGTCCATTTATACCAAGACTGTTTTACTCGTAACAATGTTTTTGGTAGATGGGTTTCATTACTTCTTTTACAATTTAAATAAAATAAACTTTAACGTAACTCTTACTTTTTCCAAATCTGGATCTCTTTAGACAGTTAGTTTGAAATATGGGCACAAAACACTTATAATATTTTTATGTTTTACCCATCTATTATTGATCTGTAATACCTTAGAAACGGAATATATTATGGTAGCAATAATACCTGCTATCACACCTAGGGCATTATAAGCGGGCATTATGATAATGCCCTAATGCGCTAATATGGAAATTTTATTGCTTATCCAATTTATTTCTCTCACAATAAAGATCAAGTTTATACAAAAATAATTTTATGACTTTGTGTACCAAGTAGATATCATCAGGAGCCTTCTTAATAAATTTTAATATTTGTTCTCCTTCCAAAACTTTAGACTTCTTCGGGACGTATCCTTTCGACTTAACTTTTAAAAAAGATATGAGACGATGGTATTGCAGAAATGTCTATATTTTCATAGACCATCAACGTAGACCTTAGGGTGGAATACTTGGTCTAGAGAGAGTTCGGACTGTATTTTTCCGACTAAAAATAATAAAGTTTGTTAAACATATGTATTAAAATAAAATCAATAACTTACCAGTTCCTGAAAATATGCCATTAAAACGATTTCGGTTATTTGAAGAATTGCGTTCGCATCTTTCCAAATACCAAATATGCCATACTCCCGATCATACTGTTGCCTTGATTTAACTGGCAAAAGATTTTCGGTCGCTTTTATGCCAACTGACTAACTGATAGAAACATCAAAGTCAAACTTAACACCAGTCATCTACTTACGTATACAGGTACAGGTGCAACTTATTTTTTAATTGCGAATAAATAATGTAATTAGTCATTGAAAAACTCTTTTTGGGTAAAACATAAAGCATTGTATGCACCACGGGCTTTACTGGACTATAATGCCCATCATCGACGCAATGGGACACTACTGCTGCAGTAGCAGATTTTTGGTTCCCTATAAAAAGCATTACTGCAAGAGTAGTAAACTCTCTCATAAGGGAGCATGTATTTACAAACCTACTGTCATATAATATAGCTCAGAAATGTTGGGCACTGTCCCTGTAAAGTCTTAAAACATTTCCATTTGGATGATATGTTGACCGTGAGTGGGGGTATGCCGGCTGGATACTTACTGCAACTGCAGTAATTAGTTCATATCTGTGCGTGCGGGCGTCAGCATAGTATCCCAGCTAGGTTTGTTCCAGCAGGCTGTCAGAAATGTTTTCAACCGTTTAGATTTTGCGCACGTCAAATTTGTCGTTCCAGCAGTGCCATGTTTCTAACATTATTCAATTGTTTGTTGTTCCGGCAGTATTTTTAAGGTGTTGGAGACATGTTGGAAATTGTTTGAAAAGTTTGCAAACTTTCTTCAAACATTACTGACATTTTAACATAACCTTTCTTGTATTGGCGTATAAGCAGTATGCACGCCTTGTTTATTTTTCGTTCCAGCGGAAAACTGTTGCAAACATTTCTGACTAATGTTTGTAACAATTTCTGCTTTTATACGATTGTTTCTAACATGTTTCCAACATTCTGCTGGAACAAACCTCTTTTGGACGATTTAACAAAATATTTTTTATATTGGGGTAAGTAATCTTTGTTTTCTTTCCAACAAATTTGATTTTTTTAGTGGCTAGTAATTTATTTGTTAATATAATCCCATATTATAGTTTGTATTTTTTCTTTTTTATTATTCTAATACAGTTTCTCTTGTTTTCTTTTTATTTTATTTTTTTTCTTACCCAGAGCCTAAAGAGACATTTTATTTTTTCTTTTGGTATCTTAGATGGATCCTTAAGAGGAAGAAATACTTCTACGCTATTACAATGAACTGGAGAGTGGCGAATCAGAAAATCTTAGTAGAACGTCTGATGCAAGTGATCCATTCCAACATGATGGGGAATATAATGGTGACCCTACTGTGTATTCCAAAAATAAAAATGTTTAGAAAAATAAATTACTTTAAAAAATGTTGTAAAGTTTTCTTTGGAGAGAAAGCACGGCTACTTCCATAGCAGTCAAGAGTCCTGCGGTGGCATCAAATAATTAATGGGACACACTACTGTTATAGCAGCTATTGCCATAGTAGCTAACTGTACCAGTATCCGAAAAAATATTGATGTTAAGCGGCAGTTTCACATAGCAGTTAACTGCCATAGCAGCGAGTTTTAGGTGGGCATGGCTATACTGCGAACTGTGAATCATACGAGTCCGATCGCAGCCGACTGTTATGCCAGCTACTGCGATTATTAGAAATATTTCTACTTTTATTATCGCAGTAGCATAGTTAACCTAAAAAAATGGCAAAAACTGTAAAACGAATTGCGTTTTCGGATGCACAAATTTTTACTCTTATTGAATTATATCAAGAAAATGAGTGTTTATGGAACATTAAATCACCCGATTATAAAAATAATATTAAAAGAAAATCCGCAGTTTCCGAAATTGCCGTAAAAATGGGATTAACGGAAGAGATTGTGAAAAAAAAATAAGTTCATTGAGAGCCACATATTTGATGGAGAAGAAAAAAATGATTGACAGCAAAAGAACAGGTACAGGCACCGACGACCTGTACTCTCCCACAGTGCCTTGGTTTCAACATATGCATTTCTTAAATGATGTTATTTATTGCCAGAAAAACTATTTCAAATCTAGAAGTAAGAGAGGTACGTACTTGCTTTGTAATATTTATTTTGTATTAACAAAGATAATTTGTTTTTTTATATAATATATTGTAATAGGAATTAAAATTATATTCTGGTCCACTGAAAGTCAATATCACCTTCATCGACAAAATAATCTGCGTATTCATCTCGGATCTGTCGAGCAAGATTTGACGAAAAATTTCCTCCTTCATGACTAATATTTGGCAAAACATTAGGCATTGCTTTATTTTCGGAATGTACAATAACTTCAGGACGCAGAAAGTTATGCAATGCACAGCAGCATATTATAATAGATTCTGTAGTTTTGAGATTTGTATTCAATGGTCTTGTAAATATTCGAAATCTGCTACAAAGAATGCCGAATGCATTCTCAACAACTCTGCGTGCTCTACACAACCTATAATTGAAAACTTGTTGCTTTACTGTTAAATTTGTTGATCTTGGATATGGTTTCATTAAAGTGGGACTTAGAGCAAAGGCATCATCGCCAATAATGCAATAAGGAATATTTTTTCTTCCGTTGGTTAGAGGCTTAGGTGCAGGAATATTTAATGTATTAGAGCGCCTATGGTATGTGGGAAGTGCCATTTATTTTCAAACTCCGATGAAATTTTTAGCCATTCTTCCTCAGTTGACGGAACCTGAAAAAATAAAAACGTGTTTTTGACAAATCAAATATTGTTTTTGGTGTATTAGTAAGCACATTACTCTTTTTTCAGGATGAAGATAGCAGAAGCGTCGTAGAAGAAGATTCACAAGTAAATACAGATACAGTCTTTCAGAAAACTTTCCAAGAAGCTTCAAACACGCCACCTGTTCAAACACCGAAACTGCCGACAATAAAAAGAAAAAATATAGCGATACTTCTGCTGAGACAGATATAGATAATGCCATTAAGAAATTATCAAATATGGGAGATCAAGATACTTTTGATAACTTCGGAACTTTAGTAGCTTCCCAGTTAAGAAGCATCCCAATGGAAGACGCTCTCCAGCTACAAATGGATATAAGTCAGCTTGTTACTAACAGGTTGTTAACAATATGTCGTAATAAAAATACAACCAACTCAATCCCTTCTACGCCATCCCGCCCTTCAACATCCCATACCTTATATCTTCACACATCAGAAGATGAGAGTCAGGACTGCTATGGACGTGACTATTGTGAAACCGGAGACATTATCGGAAGTGCTCTTCGAGGGATATTAGACCAATAAAGGAGAATCATAGTTTTAGTATTATTATATCATTATAAACTTTTTGTACTGAATAAAATTTCTCATAAAAAAAAAATTAAACTCACCTTTAAATATTGATCCTTTAAGACAGTGATTATTGCATTGCATACTTCTGGGACGAAATTTCCTATTGTAATTCGTGATACCCTGCTGAGAAATTCCAAAGACTTATACGAGTTTCCACTTGCTAAATACCGTAACGTAACAGCAAGGCGAAGTTTGGTACTTATACAACTTCTCATATGAGTATCCTGCTTGGCAATGAGAGGTTCAACCTAAAAATCATGTACATACTAGTATGTTTTTTTTTAATTTTAAAAATGATTTAAAATACCCTGGCACTATACCTACCTTTTGGTGAAGTTCTAAAAATTTTTCATAAGGTAAACGGGTAAAATTTTGGAAATCCCCATTTACAGTTAATAATTCACTTAGTAAATTATTTTCCATGTCAAAACGTGGCCTATTCAATAAAGGTGTTTTTACCCAGTATTTTTTCTTACTATATGTTCGTCTTGACACTATTTTTTTCTTTAATAATATTTTTTTTCATTAACAAACAAAGTAATGCACAATGAACCACTTTCTTTTTAATTGGCGCCATTTTGAAAAACAATGTATTTACCGATTCTTAAAATCTTGTGAAACAGGACAACGCAGTAAAATTATCGCAGTTCTTCTAGTCCCCACTACGCACTTTAATTGCTATAGAAGTCAACTGCTATGTGAAACTGCCGCTTTATGGCGCGCAACTGCTATAGCAGTTGCTACTTAAAATAGCCCAAAAAGCTTAAATTGGCTTTTTAATGTCACAAAAAAAAATTTCATAAGAATCGGACAACCGGTTCCCGAGTTACGTCACTGAGTTTCTTCGATCTTATGATTTTATACTGTACGCGAACGTGTTAACTTAACTTTAATACAGCAATTATTAGAGACATTTTACACCTCTTAAAATAACAGACGTTTTTGGCCTCCTTATGGTTATCGTTATTAAACATAACGATTACGGCAGCAGTTTTAGACAGAGATTTTGCAGCTTCTTCGAATAAATTTATCTTGCGTCTGTGAGTTCGACACAAAACCTTATTTTTACCTTTGGTGCACCGATTTTAAAGTTTACGAAAAATCAGTACTTACTTTTATTCTCCATAAGTTATATATTGATATTTAAATATATGCAAATAATTCTCTTGATTTTGTTTTTCAAAGTAGATGTAACAATACAGTATAAGCAAAACACAAAAAGTAAGGTTAGGTTTGGTAGTAGAATAAAAAGCAAGTGTGCCAAATTGTAACATGTAAATTAATTACTGAATTAAAACATCCTTAAAAATGCAAGTCCGTTTTAATTTCTTTACACTATTTTATTTTTCTTACTGCTAT
Organism: Listronotus bonariensis; assembly: GCA_014170235.1. Taxonomy (NCBI): domain Eukaryota; kingdom Metazoa; phylum Arthropoda; class Insecta; order Coleoptera; family Curculionidae; genus Listronotus; species Listronotus bonariensis. Next base: position 101,283 of record JACEGR010002669.1, on the reverse strand, counting down.
GGATTTTTCGCTAATTAGAGCCTACGTATCAATAATATTTTAATTATTACGGCATTAAAATGTCAACCTTCTAAAATAATTGATATTAAAAATTCTACAATCCGACAACCACGCAGTTTAACAATAACGATAACGATAACGATAAGCTCTTCGGTATTCATCCGTAATTAAAGGAGTCCGGTATGGTTAATAACGATAACGGATTATGTTTGCGTTACTGCGCAGACTCAGAATAACGTTAACCACAACGGAATTGCAAAATAAGAGGTGCAAAATGTCTCTATTAGCTGCCGATGTCGCCATCAATGTTCAACATCAAAGTTTGACTTCAGTGTCGCATTCCTAATACATATTAGGACATATGTTTATAAAAACTGTAATATCAAAAGCACATAATTAAATTTACTTATAAATACGAAAGAAAACTGTTTAAACTGAAGCGTCACTGTGTTTAGACTTAAATGCAACTTGTAATTTATATTTAATTCATTAACTTTGTGCTTTATTCTCATGCAACATTAAAGTTGTATGTGCCTGTGTTGCAGTAGTCACTTTAAAGCTTAAATTAGTGCTTTATTTCATTAAAGTCTAGATTTACATTCAAAAGTTTTTGTCTTAAATATTCTACGACAAGCTGATTAGTTAGAGTTAAAATTTGTTAAGCGGCCCACTAAAAATGGACTTTTGATTTTAATGTATCTAATAACATATTCTGGTAGTTTTATTGGTTAAAAGTTATACCCCCAAACGGCTTTTAATCCCAAAATGTTTGTCTGCCAAGGGGTTGGAACAGTCAAAACTGTTTAGGGATTAAGGAAGTATCTTCTAATAGGTACCCAAGCAGCAAATCTTTCTGGTCCTTTGCGAAAAACATAAGTAAGAATTTTAGTACGAGTTCTTTTCCACCACTAATTTTGGAAAATAAAATTATTTCTACCGCGAAAGGAAAGGCAGAATTATTTGCTAAACAAATGCTGCTAATTCAACCCTTGACCCTCCCATAAATCATCTAATTCCAGCGGTTACCCAAGTTTCTCATAAAATGCCCGATATTATTTTTAAGGTAAAACACATTAGGCGTATCCTTTCTTCCCTTAACACCAAGAAATCGTTTGGGCTGGACGGCATACTAGCAGTCGTTTTAAAAAAATGTGCTCCAAAACTTGCACCAATCTTAACTCGGCTCTTTCGAATTTCTTACGACACAGGTATCTTTCCGGAGAGCTGGAAAGCTGCACGTGTTCAACCTATTTCCAAGAAAGGATCTAAATCTCTTCCATCTAACTATAGACCTAATTCTCAGTTCTTTGTAAAGTAATGAAAAAATTAATTAATTCACAAATTCTTAAGTATTTAGAAAATACAAAATTTTGCATGACAGGCAGTATGGATTTCACCACAAAAGATCTACAGCAGATCTTCTTTCCTTCGTATTATACTGCTGGAATAAGTCTCTTGAGTTTCTAGGTGAGTTCCAGATCGTTGTTCTTAATATATCCAAAGCTTTTGACCAGGCCTGGCATGCCGCACTTCTTAATAAACTTCCCTCCTATGGTCTTTCAACTAAACTCTGTACTTGGCTCTCTAGTTATCTATCTGATCGTCGTATATCAGTTATTGTGGACGGCCATTCTTTAAGCTTTCACAAAATTAATGCTGGAGTGACTTATTTCTTTTTCACATCAACGACCTTCTCTCGTCCTCAACTAATTTCATTCATAGTTTCGCCGACGATAGTACCCTTCACTCCAGTCTTCAGGTTGCTAAGCCCATCACTAAACCTGAGTTGGTAAACAAACGCAGAGCGATGCAGATATCTCTTTCGCAGAATTTAATATTGGATTGGGGCGCCAAAAATCTCGTCCATTTTAATGCATCCAAAACACAATCATGTTCCTTGTCGCGAAAAGAGTCATCAAATACTCTGGGGCATGGCGTCCCCCACAACCCTAAGCATTTTTGATTCTATTCAAAGAAGAGCTATTCGTCTTATTAATGATCCTTCACTTACAAAAAGGCTTTCTTCTCTTGTCCATCGTCGGGCTGTGGGGGATTTATAGGAACGGCTTTTCCTCTGAAAAATTGTCCAGTATAGTTCGTCCACTCACGGTTTCCAACAGAGAAACGGTCCACCTGGACAGGCCCCGAACTTCTCACTTTGTTCTTCTCTCTTTTTTTTTTTTTATCCCTAGAGTTTCATTGGCTGTTGCACTACAATACTCTTAATTTTTTAAGGCCCCTTATCCAATAATCCTTTATTATCCTGATCCTAAAATGTGCAAGAATATTTACACATTTTTTCAAAAATAAATTATCCACTGCAAAATGCAAATTACTGGATACTGCTTTATTTATGGCGTTGCTGCAAGGCAATTGCCAGCTCAATGTGGTGGGAAAATCTGGATTGTCGAGCTTTCCGCTCCCAGAAATTTCGGTTTAAAAAATTCAAATATTTAAATCAATAACAGCGATAAACTTCTGAACATGCATAAATTGCGACTGTCAAGCCAGCGGCTGCTACTGGTATCGCGCATAACCGTAACTTTCACTACTGACGTTTTTCCGCAAGGCGTGCGCACCTCCTCGACCATTCGAAGACACCATGTGTTCAACACCAAAACGTAAAAACTTCAGGCTTTAGGAATCTTCACTCACAGCGCTTAGCCCCAGAAGAAAGAAGCCCCAATTTAGCGTGAATCTTTTCTCGATCCCCAAGGGTACAGCTATGCTCGTACGACGCCTTCAATCGCCTACCCGGGAAGTCTATGTAGACTTCTACGTAAACGTACCGCACTACTCGAAGACCGCGGAAAGAGTGTGAAAATGCAAATTAAAAAATGAAGGTGAGCAAAAGTTAGGTTATGGAAAAACTAAACTTTAAAACACCCTCTATCTAAAAACAATTTACTTATTCATTACTCAAGTATCCAAAACACTAAACTCAAAGTTCTTTAATTAGAACCAGTCGTAAAAGATTTCGGCTTGAATAATTTTAACTGCCGTCTATAATTTCTGGATGCTGTTTGAAAATAGAGTGGTTCATAATTTAGGCCCTATTTTGAGAAATAACTTATATAGCGGCGTAACTGTCAGCTAAACGAGTTAATGAAAATGGGGGAGTAGCGTATACCAATTTTTAATTTATTAGCTATCTCACAATTTACTATACAGGGTGTTTTACAGCTTATTCGATAAACTTTAAGATCTAATTAAAAATAAGAAAAAACTTTGTACGAACATATATAATTTTGTTTATCATATCCAAATCTTATGGTAAATTGCAGTATTTGCATATTTGTACAGGGTGTCCCATTTTGGTTGTCCCATATGGGAAACTTGGAAACCATAAGAGATATTAAAAATCCGATACCCATCCTCGAGCTCTTTTTGGAGAAAACATTTATGGTAAAAACAGATCATCGCTATCGCGAAGCGTTTCAGAGATACAGGGTGATTCTCGATTTTTCACTTTTTGAAAAGGTCCTGTAGCTTTGTTGTTATTACAGATTTCCGTAGAATCCAGTGGCGTAGCCAAAAATTTCTTTTGAGCTGTCATTTTTGACATATGACCCAAACATGTTTTTTTTGATTAGGGACACCCTATAAATGATTAGGTAATTAAATTGCTTGTTTTTTCTGATTAAAATAATATATCATAGTAGGTGATTTAATAAATTTTTACGTCAAATATTGGAAAAATTATGATTTTAAAGACGCATTGCGGCTTCTATCTGTTTTTAAATTGTTTTATATTTTTGTTTTAAAAGGAATCTGTCATCCCTTAGCTCAGAAGACATTTCCGTAGAAAAAAGACAAAAATTAGTTTACAACAACAATAATAAACAAGTTATATTAATTAAACTTAAAAATTTATCTAAGTTTTTTTTTGATTTTTTTATTTTTATGAATTCTCCATGTCAACTTTACCAATAGAGCAAAAAACTACAAATAAAAAAATCGAAAATTTTTGACACACCCTGTATAACTTTGATTTTTATTTTTTTATACAACATTATCATACTAATACAGTACCAAAATTTTTTTGCTTTCAAATTCATAAATAAGGACGCTATGAATTCTTAAATTTAAATATAAAAATAATTATTTTTAATTTTTTGGGACACACTGTATACATTTATATATATAATAATATTCTTCCTTATTATATATATTATCCATCATAATTTCATCCTTATATATTCATAAATAAAATTGTAGGAAATTTTTTAAAAGTTAAAAATAAAAAAATCGTTTTGATTTTTTTGAGACACCCTGTATCATTTTTTTTACATGTATGATAATATTCTTACCTTTACATTTATCAAATACCAAAATTTCATACCTTTATTTTCATAAATAAAATTGTAGGAAATTTTTAAATTTTAAAATAAAAAAAAATTATTTTAATTTTTGAGACACCGTGTATCATTTTATTTTGCGTATTAATAATCTTCTACATCATATATATTATTTACCAAAATTTCATACTTATATATTTATAAATAAAGTGATAGGAAATCTTTAAATTTTAAAATAAAAATGCGTCTTTAAAATCATAATTTTTCCAATATTTGACGTAAAAATTTATTAAACCACCTACTATGATATATTATTTTAATAAGAAAAACAAGCAATTTAATAACCTAATCATTTATAGGGTGTCCCTAATCAAAAAAACATGTTTGGGTCATATGTCAAAAATGACAGCTCAAAAAATTTTTGGCTACGCTACTGGATTCTACGGAAAAAAGTGTCCTTATAATGTGCAATTAGTTTTCTCGTATCTGTAATAACAACAAAGCTACAGGGCCTTTTCAAAAAGTGAAAAAATCGAGAATCACCTGTATCTCTGAAACGCTTCGCGATAGCGATGATCTGTTTTTACCATAAATGTTTTCTCCAAAAAGAGCTCGAGGATGGGGTATCAGATTTTTAATATCTCTTATGGTTTCCAAGTTTCCCATAAGGGACAACCAAAATGGGACACCCTGTACATGTTCAATTCTAAAATAACTTTTTTTATAACACTTTTTGATTTTTGTCAAAAATAAAGGTATTTTACCCCGGAGAAAATTTACATTTTTTGACAAATTTCTGAATAAGATTAAAAGAATAATAAAACTTGATAATTGCATTATTGAGCTTTAGATCATGCAGAATTTTTAATCTGGGACGCGTCTGCGCTGTGTGAAAAGTCCAATTTGTTTATATGCAATAGCTGTATCTTGGATACGCGTATCTCGCATACAGTATCTTCGTCTGAAAGAGCTCTTAATTCCAACATGGGATAAACCCACAAAATTTAGTTTCCTTTTAGTTTCCTATTTTTATTTAATATATACCACACAGCAATGCACTCTTCTATTTTCATAACTGTACTACACTGCGTTTGTTTTTGTATTGACGAGTCGTTATGCGAATCAAAAGTACCAAGTTTTCGATCGTAATCTCTCTCTTTCTATTTTTTTCTTGGTTTTGGTCCCTTCAGGTCCAATCCACCACTCTCCCCTTCCGAACTATGCTTTCAGGGCTTCGTCGGCGGAAAATCTGGATAATCGAGCTCGTAGCTCCCAAAATTCCAAAAGAAAACAAATAATTCAACAATCGATGCAATGCATAAATTGTCTGGCTGTCAAACCAAGATCTGCTACTGGTGTTACGTATAACCTTCCACTTTTACTACTGACAGTTCCCATGGCACGCCCATCTATTTCCCGCCATTTGAGAAATACCTCGTGTTCACCACCAAACAGGACACCATCAGCTTATAGGAATCTTCGCTCACAGCGCTTAGATTCAGAAGAAAGATGCCGTCAATTTAGCGTGAATCTTTCCTTGATCCCCGAAGGTAAAAAACGTTCGTACGACACCTCTAGCCGCCACTCCGGGAAGAACTTTGTAGTCCTCTACGCACGTCCGCACTGTCCGGAGGTCAAACAAAGAGTTTTGTCTATAAGATATTTTTTAAAAACACATATTATAAGAGTTTATTTTAGACAATATAGTCCCTAGTTACAATCTTGGTAGGCAATGTTTGGACTTTAATATAATACACAAAGTTAGGTATATTTAATTCACTTTACTTCATCGAGTTTTACTTTCATGTCTGTCTTAAGTTATTTGCTGTTGCAAAGTATCATATAATTTCAGAGGTAAATTTAAGTATGTGTGTTGTTTTGCGACAGTCATAACTTGTATTAAAAAGTTTTCATATTATTTGAGAAGCTCTACTTTACCTTTTAAATAACTAGTACTTGCTTATTAAATTACTTATAAATTAATTTTAGAAAATAAAGTTATGCATGATAGTAAACTAAAAACCAGTTACAAAGATGCCACAAGCGTCATACAAATAAAGACGGCAATCAACTATCGCTGTCTAAACGCGTCATTTACATCCATCAATTTTAGGCGTTCAACCAATTATAACCGCGGTAATAATTGGTGACAACTTTGACGTATAATACATTGTTTAAACGTCAACATAACCAATTGGTAAATACCGTTTTAGAATTGGTTCTTCGCCTAAAATTGATAATCGTGTGCGAACAACAAAAAGGAGAATAATTGAAAGTGAGACAGAAGTGGTGACGCCGTGGCATTTTCTCTAGTGACGAGATCTGTTCACATAAATAATTAAAGTTAGACTCAAAAAACAACTACGCCCATGCCCAGTCCTCACGTACAGTAAAATATTGCGAAATCTTCTTATCAATCTGGGGTATTAATCAGATAAATAGTAAATTCGTTGGGTACGTGGAATTATCATAATAGTTATTCTGGATACGTTACGTCCAGATATTTTTGTATGTGCCTGATTAATACCCCAGATTGATAAGAAGATTGGTGCGATCTGGTATCTAGGACTTACATAATTGGTTTTTAGTATAATAAAACTGTTTAAAATATATATGTTTTTAAATTTATTCTGTCGGAAGTTTACCATAATATTTTATATGTAAACATGCCAAGAATCGTAAGGGTCACGTAACTCGCCTAGTCCGATATCCAAAGCATGTGTTTGAGCCTTATGGCTTTATGAATGTAACCATTTTTGGCACAATGTTCAAAAATTTTATGTTAAACATCGTGGTAAACCTGTCCGACAAAAAAAGTGCGCGAAAAATTTGATATGGACGGGCTGGGTTAACGCGCCGCTTCCATAATGATGGTATAAATATTAATGGAAGAGAAAGGAAAATAAACCACCCTAAAATGGTTTTTAAAGTGTTTTTATCATGAAGTGTGAGTCTCATGTATTAGTTTTGCCAATTCTAAAAGCTTAAAGCTCTGCTTTACCTTATAATCCAACGCACATTAAAGATTTTATATAAAAAATATTATATTGTATTATCAGATATGCATAATATGTACTTTTTCCTACGGGCAAATGTGAAAATAGAAAAAAGTAAACTGTGCACCCATGCATAAAAATACCTTATATACTAGTACTGCAAAGTACTTTTCTACTAGCGTGTGGAAAGCAGCACTTTTCCGCACGCAATTTAGTTTGGAAAGTGCCACTTTTCTGCACCAGCGCGGAAAAGTAAACCCCTGCAAATTTCCCACTTGAACAGGTACTTAAAATGTTTTATTTCTGAAGTTTGACTTAGTATAATTTTATTATTGGCATAGTATTGTTTTATTTGTACAAATTAGGTGTAAAATCAACGAAATATTCACTTAAAATTAATATTGTTTTAAAATTATTGTGTCAGATTTTTAGTTTTGACAGGTGCCGGTGTCCATATTATAAAAGATCAAAGTCATTAAAAGTCATCGATAATTAAAAGTGTCTTTAGTACATTCTAATCAGTATCGTCGATTTTAAATAAAAAACGTTTCCTATGGAGTCTTCTGACGGGGAAATACCTGAATCCATTCTTAAACCGGCCGAAATAGCAACTTTAGATTTGTTGCCGTTCAAGTCGAAGCACAGGTACGAGAAAGAATATACAGCATTTACAAGCTGGTGTGAAGAGAAAAAATCAAAAGTTTGAAAGAAAAAGTTTATATGGAATATTTCGCGGAACTTGCTAAAACATGATAGCCCAATACCTTATGGTCAAGGTATTCCATGTTAAAAAGTGTCATTAAGATAGAAAAGAACATGGATTTAAGCAAATATTTCAAAGTTACATCATTTTTGAAGAAGCAAAATGTGGGATTTAAACCCAAGAAGGCCAAAATTTTCTCGAAAGATAAAATAGCAAAATTTATTAATGATGCTTCAAATGATGTCTATTTAGCGATGAAGTTAGTTACAATTTTCGGACTAGCTGGTGCGTGTCGTCGAAAAAAATTGATAAAAATTAGCATTGATGATATTGACAATAAGGGGAATCTTTTAATTGTAAATATTCCAGACTCCAAAACCATTCTAGCCAAAGTTTTGTCATTTCCCAGAAAAGTGAAAATGGAAAATATCTAGCTTTGTATAAAAAGTATTTTGGTTTACAAACACCCGAAACACCACACAGAAGATTTTTGGTAATTACAAAAAATTGGCTTGTACTGTCCAGTGCATAGGAATAAATTCTTTTGGCAAGAGGCCCTCTGAAATAGCTGCCTATTTACGTCTTCCAAACCCAGAACTTTATACGGGACATAGCTTTCGCCGTTCCTCAGCTACAATAATAGCTAATTCTGGTGAAGGCATAACGAATATTAAGACTTGGAGGTTGGAAGTCATCATTTGTTGCAGAAGGCTACCTAGCAGGCTTTACAAGTTTTAAGACGGACTTATCAAACAATATATTATCCCAAGATTTATCTACCTTTGAACACAGCAACTCAACTCAAGGCCCATTGTACCGTCTTCTTGCAAGCAACACCCTGTACCTGTACCTGTAACGATGACCGATTCAATTGTACCTCAACGGCAATCTCCAACTCCGCAACATACCCACAACAACTTGCCTCTGCGATTCATTTGCAAAATGCTACCAACGGTTCTTTTACGATTAATGTCAATAATAATAATAAGCAGTAATGGTAAAAATAAATATTATCAAATGGTTGTTTAGTTTGACTTTTTCCACACAGACGTAGAAAAAATAGCGTTCCTAACACGTGCCGAAAGTGCCTTTATGCATTAGGAATTAGGAATATTAGGAAATATACTATTACAACACTAGTGGGATATATGTCATTCTTAAAGATTGTATACACAGCCCGAACAAAAAACAGCTGTCATCGCTATCGCATATTGACATTTAAAATAAATTTTTCCTACGACCACTTGTGAAAATAGCAAATAGCACACTGATTTCATGCATAGGAAATGCGTTATATCACACTAGTGTTGCAAAGTACTTTACAACACTGGTGTGATACATATTATGATGTCATTCTAAAAACTGCTATTGGTTTTGCAAGTGACATATTTATTGTAGTGACAGTAAAAAAACTTTTATTTACCTTAAACGGTAGAACCCAAATTAGCTAAAATCATCTTATTTTATATTTATTAAAATTTACGAAAAAATAAAAACATAAACAAAAATAGACATAACCACAAAAAACAACTTTCACTGACTGGCACAGTGTTGTCAGGTAAGTAGATTAAATTAAAAATCTCCCTTCTACCTTTGAGCACGTACTGATTAGAGGCAGCCTTGCCGCTTGACCGTTCGACCTAAAGCGTCAGAGAAAAAAGCCTATAGATCAAATTCCTTCCTCTCTTTCTTCGTGTACTCAAACAACTAGTTAAATCTTTTTTTTAATCCTTAATTAAACCTAAGGCTAATACACACTTTATGAATCCACTTTCTTTTATCCATTCATAAATAGAATCAGAGCCTTCCGACGTTGCCAAATGCTTTCCATATTTTGCATGGTAACTGACGTTTGGTAGTCATTTTTTCTTACTTTTAGGACTTTAGGTTATGCATTTACAATTTTCATATTTTTTATATTGTTTCTGTTATTTTTACTTAATTTTACATGTGATGTTTAGTTTCATTAACTCGTTTTACCAATTTTACCCCACCCAGCACCCCTTTTCACTCCCCGATCCCGTAAGTTTATTTACTGATATTTTTAAAAAACGGAATTATATAGAATTATCAGACTGTTAATAAGAATTACATTTAAACAGCCATGCGATATGTATTAAGTAAAGATCTTTTAAATTTTAAAATGATGAAACTTATACAAAGCTACTTGGTAGCGGATTTTTGATATAAAAATATTGTCAAATAGTATAATATACCGCAGTGAAGAAAAGTACATATCACCCTAGTGTGCAAAATTTTCAATTGTTTTCTTATTTTTTTTAAACAAACTTGAAGTGGTTTTAAGTTTGTTTTTTTGTTTGTTGTTTGTGTACATTACTTGTGTAAAAATTACTTTCTTACACTCGTGAGTTGTCGCACTCGACTGACGTCCCGTGCAGCAATATTCCCACTTTTGTTAAATTAGTAAGTTTCCACTCTTGTAATGTAATATACTATATCTATAGTTAGACCCATATTTATTTAATTCTTAAAGCGATGCCGCTAAGTACACAAAAAATGATAAAGCAAATAAACCCTTTTGTGAACAATGATTTATTGCAGCAAAAAATATTCAACCCGACGACTACGCCACGCGTTACAGGTTTTATGGTACGCCAGAAACGAAATATGAGGATGTTTTTTAAGTACGTGATACGTGTTCTCGCAATATTTTTCATAATGAAATAAATATGGTCTTAACTATACTAATAGAGGTATTGTTTACTCTTTTCTAAATATATCTTTATTGCATGCAGTGTTCTATTCCCATGCCACTTAAAACTTGTGTATACTTGCATAGCAGTAGTCACTTTTAGTTTAAATTACTACATTATTATACTGAAGGCGGAATTTATATTCCAAAGTTTTTGCCTTAAATATTCTCTTGCAAGCAGACTTTACTCAACTTTTGAAATAATTACTACACTTTCAAAATTATAGGAACTTTTCCTATTTCTGAATAGCAAATGATTTTGCCACAAGCTACCCAGCTAAACTTAGAGCTCCTTTTTGGATTACAGCCACTTTAATTTTCAATCTATTTTAATAATATTTTAGTTACAAAGATATAATTTAAACGTATAGTTATACAGAGCGATTTAAAAATGGACTACGGTTATTATACAGGGTGGCCCACCATATTCGACACGGTCTGTAGCTGGATAACCATGGGGTTTAAAAAAAATACTGGAACATATACAGGTCAGATAAGACCACAGTATAAAATTATTTTAGTCTATACAGGTTATCTCAAAAAAGTTTGACGTATCAAAGTTATATTTTTTTAAATGGAACACCCTATATTTTATGACGGTTTTAGATTCTACTTTAAAAATAACTCAAGTTTGTTTATAGTACTAAGTGTCTAATTTTATTCGTTTTTGTGATATTTGATTTTTTGAAATATGCAGAGATAAAATTAAATTGATTTTACTTTAACACCTTTAACACTTTAAACTTTAAAATGTGTAACAAGTTACTGTATAACGAAGACACCATGTGTTCAACACCAAAACGTAAAAACTTCAGGCTTTAGGAATCTTCACTCACAGCGCTGAGCCCCAGAAGAAAAAAGCCCCAATTTAGCGTAAATCTTTTCTCGATCCCCAAGGGTACAGCAACGCTCGTACGACGCCTTTAGTTGCCTACCCGGGAAGTCTATGTAGACTTCTACGTAAACGTGAACCGCACTACTCGAGGACCGCGGAAAGAGTCCACCATAAAATAATAAATAAATAAAGAAACAGCACATAACATAAGAAAAATTAAAAACGACGGAGAAAGACAGCAGCACTCACCGAGTATTTTGGGTTGCCTGTCCATAACTGATGAAATGCGACGGAGGCGAAATGATTTGTTTATTTGCCATTAGGCGGCTACGGCTAGGCGTTGACCCTTTACTATTGTATTTTGCATATTCATTCTTTTTCTTTTGGCTTAAGGTATCGTGTTTTTTATTCAGAAATTCCGGTCATAGAATGCACTGACCGTGTGTAGTTTTTGTTGTTTGAATTGATTATTAGGGAGTTTTCGCATAGTAATAGATTTGAACTTTTTGTTTGTTGGGATGTTAGTATTAATTGCTTGCTATTATTTTTTTAATATATTACAAATTAGGTGGGTCATTGATAAAATTATCTTATAGAGCGCCTGGTAAACAGATCAAAAACAATTAAAAATAAAAATTAAATATCGTTCTCTAAATTCATTAACTGAGTGAAAAAGTACTTCACTCTTTGGAATTTTTCATATTTTTAGTTTTAAAGCGCCCTGTATTTCCAGTTCAGTTGCCACTTTACTCCACTGTTGGCATCATAACTCAAAAGAAGAAAAATTTTAGATTGGCTAATTAGCGATTTAAAAAACCTCCTTTCACAAAATTTAAATAAAATTGACGATGGGCACAAAGAGTAAAACATTACCTCATTTTTTAATAAATACCTTATCGTTTTTTTTGTACTTGTATACTTAAAGCAATAATTTCGCAACTTTGCTAATCTCCTTAAGCTCTTCCCGCGAATCGTGTCACTGACTTTCATAACACTGACACTTTGTAGCTAAAATCGCAGTGAAAGCAAAATTTATATTGAAAAGTTTTTAAGTTTTAAAGTTTAAATCTTCTTTAAGAAGGCGTTTCTACTTAACTTTTAAAATAATAAAAACTTTTTTACTTACTTGTAAATAGTTCACGATTTTAACACAATGCAAATGGTGGTACTGGCTGCATTGGATTGTTTAGTGTAAATTTGATCTTATTTTAATTTTAAGCGCCCAATTTAACTGACCCTTTTTACATTTGTAAATCGTGGAATATGCTGTTTTCTAATTTTATAATATTCTGTAATTGGGAATTCAAATTAAGAGACAAAATGTTGTAACAAAGTCAATCAGCTGAAACAAGATTAAAAATGGCAAAAAATATTTACCATATTTAGAGAAATTATCCGATATTTGGTTTATGTTTCCGCCTAACCAGAAGCAAGCGCTTTTAAAAAGGGAATTAAATTAAAATAAAACTAAATGACATACAGAGTAGTTACCACGCATACGCGCGGAACCACGAGTTTCTCTGGTGCGAACCGTGAGTGTAGGAACTATTCTGGACAATCCTTTGAGCAGAAGTTATGGAAGTACCTGCAAAAAAGCGATAAATCTCGCACAGCCCGACGATGGGCAAGAGAGGGAAGCCTTTCTGTAAGTGAAAGATCATTAATGAGACGAATAGCTCTTCTTTAAATGGAATCAAGAATGCTTAGGGTTGTGGGGGGCGCCGTGCCCCAGATATGAGAACAATATTTCAAGGGAAGTCGGATTTGGGACACATATAAAGTGTACAAATTAGAAGGAAAAATACTTTTTGGCTGGAAAGAGATATCCAAGCCTTATTGAAGCTGCCGCGGCTATAGATACAATGTGTTCAAGCCAGTTAAGATTACTATCAAATGTGGCGTCCACAAGATTAAGTAGTAGAGGATGAGTATTTGATGACTCTTTTCGCGATAAGGAACATGATTGTGTTTTGGATGCATTAAAATGGACGAGATGTTTGGCGCTCCAATCCAATATTAAATAAAGATCCTGCGAAAGAGATAGCTGCATTGCTCTGCGTTTGTTTTCCAAATCAGGTTTAGTGATGGGTTTAGGAACCGAAAAACTGGAGTGAGGGGTACTATCGTCGGCAAAACTATAAATGGAATTAGTTGTGGACGAGAGAAGGTCGTTGATGGTAAGAAGAAACAATGATGGTGCCAGAACTAAGCCCTGAGGCACCCCAGCATTTACTTGGTAAAAGCTTAAAGAATGGCCGTCCACAATAACTGATATACGTCGATCAGATAGATAACTAGAGAGCCAAGTACAGAGTTTATTTGAAAGACCATAGGAGGGAAGTTTATTAAGAAGTGCAGCATGCCAGACCTGCTCAAAAGCTTTGTATATATCAAGAGCAAGGATCTGGGACTCACCTAGAAACTCAAGAAACTTATTCCTGCAGTGTGATAGGAAGGAAAGAAGATCTGCTGTAGATCTTTTGTGGCGAAATCCATCTGCCTGTCATGCAAAATTTTGTGTTTTTTACATTGATAGGTTGGGTTAAAGCGTCATAACTATATATGGAGGAATAAATATTCGTGGTAGACTCCTCAAAAAAAACCCTAAAAAGGTTTTAAAAGAACTTCATTTAATTACTAGCCCAGGGGCTATTACAAACAGATGTGACCTGGTCTATTTCATAAATAACTTAAATTACGTATACAAACCTCCAATTTATCTCCTGATGATGAGTTTACCTTTTACTAAAACGACCAAATAATTGATGGCTCAACTGGAGATTATTACCGTCCACATGGAAGCAAAACGATGAAAATCAATATGGGAAAGTTTCAAAGCCACGGATTGCGATAAAGGGGAAGATTCTCAGTTAGTTTGTCAATCGTATACAGGATCAAAGAGGAAATGTTCACGTCCAATTAGTGACGGTACAAATTTACATCGGCCTTTAATACAGGTTATGTGGAAGGTTAAAGGATCTATATGTCTTTGAGCTGTGCATTTGATTATATCTTTGAAAGCAATAAATAGGCTGCATTTTCCGATATTAGTAGTTTATGAAATAGTATACCGGGTGCCGACGAGATTACTAAAAACCTTTTATTTAGTGTTTTGAAATTTTGTCGGATAAATAGTTGTATAAGATATAGCACATTCGATTTTACCGGGAGCGCTTCCAACTCTGCTACTTTAAAAGGAACACCTATACAGTGTGTCGAAAATTGATAGGGAATGTATTGGGATATTGGAAACTATAAGAGGTAGAAAGATGGTGAAATGGGGAAAGTTGTGGGCCATTTGATGGTTAATTTCATGCCGTTTTGATGGCGGTTGTATCTTGGTTGGTTTTTGAGTTATTAAAAAAAAGGTGAAAAAGCGATAAACTTTCAGACGATGGGGAAGTTTTCTAAACAGGGCTTTAGTCAAGTACAGCCGCCACCACCAAGAGTTCGCAAATATGCTTTTCCAACGAGTTGCACATACGATTTTTTCTCCGATTTAAATAATTCTTTAATTTTCCTTTAAGGCAGCATAGAATACAAGTTTAATAAATATAAACATTATAAATATTTGTTGTCGGAATAATACGTTACTATGATATCTATCACATTGTCATGTATTGTTGCTCGACTTCAACAAACGACATCAGTAAATATTGAAACTATATAAAAAGATAAGCGTTTGTGAAAAATATTTCCGGCCATGGTCGAAAAGTATATTGCCTAGCGACACCATTACCTACCGGAATAATGCTTTTTAGAGGTAAGAAAACGAATTGGAAATATGTAAATTTTTGTTGAATCGAAGAAAAACAAAAATGTTATTGGAAGTAGCATTATAAGCAACTAATTAATTTTTTTTTCTGTGAATTTTAAAAATATTGGTAGATAATACAAAATCTTTTAATTTTGTGCTTTTTTCCAACAAATTTACATTTTGCAATAACGGCTTATTAAATAGGCATAGCTATATCACAGCCTATTTACATTTAAATAGACATTTGGAATAAAAATATGTTAAAATGGAATTTACTTAAAAGTATATAGGATAGGTATAGGCAACCTATCCATTTGAAAGAGCATTTGGTTTGTCATCATGTGGTGTAAAAAAATAAAGGGTGTTCCATTTAAAATAAGAGAGATATTGCTATTTGACTTTCTAAAAAATTAAAATTATTTTTTGATCACCCTGTATAATCTATGATCTCGATATGACCTACGTATGATAAGGCAGACTTTTCCTAATCTTGTAACAAATTTTAAAGTTTAAAGAGTTTATATTGTTAAAATAAAATTAATTTAATTGCACCCCTGCATTTTGAAAAAAAATCAAATATCACAAAAACGAATAAAATTAGACACTTGGTACTATTAACAAACTTAAATTATTTTTTTATGTAGAATCTAAAACCGTCATAAAATATAGAGAGTTTCATTAAAAAAAAATATAACTTTGATACGTCACACTTTTTTGAGACATCCTGTATAGAGTAAAATAATTTTATACTCTGGACTTTTCCGACCTGTATATGTTTTAGTATTTACTTTTTTAAAAACCTCAGTGTCGAATATGGTGGGCCACCCTGTATATATATATATATATATATATATATATATATATATATATTTTAATAAGAGTTTTAAATTCTTGGGCATAGAGGCTCCTAAATGACAAAAAGAAAAGAAAACAAATACATAACCTGGTAGAAACGACTACTTTCTTATTTATATATATATATATTTATTTATTATATATATATATATATATATATATATATATATATATATATATATATATATATATATATATATATATATATAAATACAGGGTGGTCCACCATATTCGTTGTTAAGTTTTTATTTTACTGGACTAAACAGTATTATAAATATTAATATGCAAGTAAAACAATGAAATACTATGCGAAATTTAAACAAGTTTTAACCTGCATTCAGTTACACGTTATCCATAAGAGCTTCATGTATACCTCTCACAGTTTAATTATTTGAGGAAGAGCACTATCT
Source organism: Listronotus bonariensis (assembly GCA_014170235.1). Lineage (NCBI taxonomy): Eukaryota > Metazoa > Arthropoda > Insecta > Coleoptera > Curculionidae > Listronotus > Listronotus bonariensis. The sequence goes on along the minus strand of JACEGR010002669.1, from coordinate 84,716 downwards.
CCACAGGAAATTACCGGATCCATTAAGCAATATTACATTTAATTGCATAACTTTGTGTCGGTCTGGGATTATATTTTAACTTAAAATTAAAGTTAGTAGTTATAAGTTAGTCAATGCCATAACTATGGTATTTAAACGTGCAGTACACATACCATTATCCATGGCCTTTACCCGAACGGCAAAATAATTGGAAGTTCCATCGAAGCGCTTTGCTGTCCTCGGCAAAGCAATGAAAAGCAATAGAGAAAAGTTTCAAAGCCACGGATTGCGATAAACAGGGACATTCTCTCTATCCGTTTGTCAACGATATATAAGATCAAAGAGCCAAGCTCTACGTCCAATTAGTAGTGGCGTAAATTTACATTGACCCTCTGTGTGCACTAGGTGTACGTAGTGGAGATAACTGTGTACTTACAAAGAGATGACGGTTCTGAATTAATTCTAGGAGACTTTGATTGAAGACATTTATATTATATTATTTTAATAAAACATATGTGTCTATTTATACAGTAAGTAGAAAAATTTGTAATTCTAAATTCGTAAATTAAAAGAATTATTTTTAAGCTATATAAGCAATTTAGAAAAACACAAAATTTTGCACGACAGACAGTATGGATTTCGCCACAAAAATCTACAGCAGATCTTCTTTCCTTTGTATCACACTGCTGGAATAAGTCTCTTGAGTTTCTAGGTGAGTCTCAGATCGTTGCTCTTGATATATCCAAAGCTTTTGACCAGGTCTGGCATGCCGCACTTCTTAATAAACTTCCCTCCTATGGTCTTTCAACTAAACTCTGTACTTGGCTCTCTAGTTATCTATCTGATCGACGTATATCAGTTATTGTGGACAGCCATTCTTCAAGCTTTCACCAAGTTAATGCTGGAGTGCCTCAGGGCTCAGTTCTGGCACCAACATTATTTCTTCTTTACATCAACGACCTTCTCTCGTCCAGAATTAATTCCATTCATAGTTTCGCCGACGATAGTACCCTTTACTCCAGATTTCAGGTTCCTAAGCCCATCACTAAACCTGAGTTGGTAAACAAACGCAGAGCGATGCAGATATCTTTTTCACAGGATCTTAATTTAATATTGGATTGGGGCGCCGAAAATCTCGTCCACTTTAATGCATCCAAAACACAATCATGTTCCTTGTCGCAAAAAAAATTACCAAATACTAATCCTCTACTTATGAGCGGCCAAGTTTTAACTTGACATAAACACATTGTATCTATAGCCACGGCAGCTTCAAAAAAACTTGGATTTCTCTTTCGAGCTAAAAGTATTTTTCCCCTTCTAAATTATACACTATATATGTGTCCCAAATCCAACCTCCCTTGGAGTATTGTTCTCATATCTGGGGCATGGCTTCCCCCACAACCCTAAGCATTCTGGATTCTATTCAAAGAAAAGCTATTCGTCTTATTAATGATCCTTTACTTACAGAAAGGCTTTCCTCTCTTGCCCATCGTCGGGCTGTGGGGTACTTCTGGTTAGTTCTGGTTAGAATCCTAACCAACTAGGCTATTTCACCGCTAATCATTGGTTTATACAATTAACATGTAAAGGTAACAGTTATAAATAATTTAAATATTAATAAGTTAATTATTACTAATTGTAGAAGACCTATGCTGGCAGATGTTGTTCACTTGCATTCACTACATTAAAATCTGCCTAGAAAATATTATTTCATATAATTAACAGATGAGGGTATATTTTCTTAATGCCTAATCTTAGACTATAACTTTTTAAGGTGTATTTTTCAATGACAAAACATTGGATAAATTACACGAACCACCTAAAAAAAATATTTTTATCTCGTGACCTAACTTTTAGTTATTTAACTTGTTTGTTAACTGAACACTAAAACTAATTTGTCTTGGTACAATACTTACTAATGACTATAGTTGTAAAGTAAATAAAAAATACGGAACAGATTTCGTAAGGATTATCCATCAGGAAAACGCGAAGCGCCTCAGGAAATCGTTAAAAGTTTCATGGAGACTTGTTGACAGGGAAAGTTTTTTCACGATATTAGAAAACTATTATATTGGGTTTTAATGGAAAATAAATAAGCCTTTAGTGATGTTTCTTAACTTCTTCTAAAAGACTTTCAGGGATTTCTGTACGTATCTCTTTTAGTTGCTCTATAATAATAAGAAAGTATATTTACGGTATTTGGGTTTTATGTGGTGTATCTGAAAAAACAAATTTGGCACAAATTTTTTATTCTAAAGTAATATGGCGGTTAAATAGTGACCATTATTATTGAATAATCGTTACAATCATTTTTTTGTTGAGAACCGTGACTTTAATCATAGGGCGTCTATGGAATTTTAAATATTGTAACGAATCCAAAACACAATCATGTTCCTTGTCGCGAAAAAAATCATCAAACACTCACTCTTTGCTTATGAGTGGCCAGGTTTTGCAGAGTAAGGACACATTTAACCTTGTGGGCGTCACATTTGAAAATAACCTTAACTGGCATAAACACATTGTATCTACAGCCACAGTGGCGTCAAAAATCTTGGATTTCTTTTCCGAGCCAAAAGTATTTTTCCCCTTCCAATTTATACACTTTGTATGAGTCCCAAATTCGACCCTCTCTGAAATATTGTTCTCATGTCTGGGGAATGGCATCTTCTACAACCCTCAGCATTCTTGATGCCATTGAAAGAAGGGCGTCTTATTAATGATCCTTTACTTACTCAGAGACTTCCTTCTCTTGCCCATCGTCGAGCTGTGGGAGATCTATCGCTCTTCTATAAATATTTTTACGGCTTCTGCTCCGACGAATTATCCAGTATAGTATCTCCTCTTGTAGCTCCCAACAGAGAAACTCGTGGTGCCGCACGTATGCATCCCTATACGGTCCAATTGGACAGGCCCCGAACTTCTCATTTCGTTCGTTCTTTTATCCCTAGAGTTTCTAGAACCTGCTGCCAGCGGAGGTCTTTCCTTCCCCCAAATCTTCAAGTTTTTAAGTCCCGTGTTAACAAACTTCCTCTTACCCTGCGTATGTTAGTATTTAGGCTTTCAGCCTTCGTGGATTGTCCAAAGATAAAAAAAAGTTTTGACTTCGTTTTAGTAGAATTTATTATTTTGTTTTCTTAATTCCGTTATTCGTCATGAAAAATTACCGGGTTTTTTTGTATAGTGTAGAATAAATCACGGGGACTCTATTTTTATTATTAAATTCGTTACGTGAAACCGCAAAATACTTAATCAATGAAAACGAAGTAATATAACCGTACTGCCGAATGTCGCGCCGGTGATATCCGCGAGACCTCGTGAGACCCGCTGTCCCACTGCTGAACAGTCTGAGATGACGCGTAAAGAGTGGGGAATTTGGTTATTTAAAGAGCTGCAAGCGGTACGACTGGAATTGTTAAAGAATAGGCAAGAATGCTGAACAGGTCCGAACCGTTCCCTTCCTACCCGAGAACAGGTTCCGTAAACCTGTTCAGTTGTTCATCTTTTCTTTTTAACAAGTTCTTGACAATGAGGTGGAGACTGGACATATTAGGCATTAATCCATTCTCTTTCTTGTTCACCCGTTCACCGTTCATCCTTACCGATCGAAACTATTCCAAACATGCATTAAAAAAAAACACCATAAGCCTTCTATAAACCACATCGCACTGCGAACGTTAGCGTGAACAGTTCAAGCTCTTCAAGCTCAAAATCTGGTTTAAGTTTCTTCGATTCAAATGAACGGGAATAGCCAATATGGTCCACGCGACCGAACGTAGATCACAGAACCAATGATAACAGCGAACACAAAAACTAAAAAGCGCGTCCATTCCTCACTCGTTCGGTTCAAAAGAACAGGCTGTTCAGTTCTCTTTAAAGAGCGGTTCACTGAACAGGCCTCTGAACATGTTCTTAAGAACTATTCCGTTCTTTTCATAACAACTCTATGTACGACAGGCAGAACCTCACCTTCTCGAAAACCAAGGTTAGTTTATATTTATAAGGTTGCGACATATCCTCAACTTTTAGGCGGTTCGAGGTCGGGAACGCAAGGAAGGGCACTTCACGGAGAAAAGTTGGCAATCATCCAGTGGCGTCTAGAATTTGCACATTTCATTTTGCATTGTTTTGGAAGTGATATTTGTTAAAAGATGTAATTCCAAATATTTTTTTATGTAAAGTAAAAGAATTTACAACTTAATAATAATTAAAAACTGTTATGTAAACGGTTGTTCTACTAATAAAATAAACTGTATATCTCCTGCATTAAACAACATGGCCGAAAAATGGGAGATGTGACGTCATAACACGTCAAAGCAATATGGCCAAATGTCGCGACCCTATATAGACCCACTTTGCTCGAAAACCAGCAGCAGCAGCCGAGACATTTTTTTTAATAATTAAAATAACCCAACTTCTTTTTACTGGATGATCTCATTTTCATGTCACTTAGTTTAATTTGTAACTCATCCCCCTTAAATTATTAAAATTAGACTCCGACAGAAGCGTGAATTGCGAGAGAAAGACCGTTACCCTTTGCTGAAGGTATTAGTCTAGTTTAAATAAATTGATACAGACAAGCGACTGTCAGTATCGGTTTGTTACAAGTTTTCCTTCTTACATTAGGCAATAATAATAATACATATTAAGTAAATAAAGGAAAATCTGTTGGTAATTGTTTACCAGTCAGTATATTTTATTTATTTTTTTAACTATTAACTTTGTGAAACAAAGTGCCTCTTCATAAAGAGTCCTGCTTGATGAAAACATACATTTCCACAAAAATAATTGTATGTTGGATGTATAGTAAAGTGACCACACGTCCCTGATTTTGGCGGGACAGCCCCGCTTTTGGGAGACTGCCCCGCGTCTCGCCGATTTTTAAAAATGTCCTGATTTTTGGTGAGGCTCGGTGTAAACATAGAAAAGAAAAGATTTTCGCTGAGGTGAGGGAGGGAAGTTTGTTAAATGTAATAAAGCGCTCATAAAGCTCTAACTAGATTGACTTTATGGAGTTTAATAGCGTCTTGGTAGGCACAACAGCCAATATTATTAAGGAAAAAATGTACGCCACAGGATCTTTATAAAGTTTTTATATTTTTTTTTCTATAAAGTAACCAAAACATAAGTTTTTGTTGTTATTTTTTTATCCGGCTTTGTATTCAAAAATAATTTACGCCCTGTATCTCAGAAACGGAACAACTCCGAATATATGGTTATAGGAACTTTTTATTATAAAATGACAAAAGATATCACCCTTTAAAGTTTTGTATCGTGGTTAGGAAATGCCCTGTATCATAATTTGAACAAGTCTTTTTAGGCCACCCTGTATATCCAACATAGAAATATTTCTGTGGAAATGTCTTTTCTTATCAAGCTGGACATTTTATCATGGAGCACTTTTTTTGTAAAGGTAATAATTAAATAGATTTCCATTTGGTAAAAACTGTCGAAGACACGCTGTATAGAGGTTATTCATGGCAAGTGTCCTATTAGAACATTTCGGAAACTACTAAAGATAGGTTTTTAAATTTTGGTGCTAATTTTAAGTAATATAAATATTTATATGGTAAATATATTATCTTTTTGGTAGTAATAACCTGCTAATTTAAATAAAACACCCTATATATTATTACATTTTCGGATTCTGCACAAAATTCCAAGCATATTTTGTGAATTATATTGTTTACCCAAGTTTAAACGTTCTTGACATATTATTTAAATTAATTTGTCAAATTTTTTCCAGAAAAAAATTTCATAATATTTAATTTGGTGTAAACTTCTTGTTTAACAGGACCCAATTTATGAAAGTTTTTATGGAAAAAATCGAAGGTGACTTTACCGTTTTGTCAAAGAATACTAATCCATAGAACACCAGAAGTGAGATTTCAGCGTACCCTAAAATTTTAGTACCAACCCTGACCACCAGATAGCGAAGGTTGGCACCGGACCAATCAGAATATTGGTAGATCCCCATGTTGGGTTTCTATTGGTCGTTTGGACTAATTTCGCTATCTGGTAGGCAGGCTAGTTACTAAAATTTCAAGTGTACGCTGGGACTCTTTGTTTGACCTCCGGACAGTACGGACGTGCGTAGAGGACTACAAAGTTCTTCCCGGAGTGGCGGCTAGAGGTGTCGTACGATCGTTTTTTACCTTCGGGGATCAAGGAAAGATTCTCGCTAAATTGACGGCGTCTTTCTTCTGGATCTAAGCGCTGTGAGCGAAGATTCCTATAAGCTGATGGTATCCTGTTTGGTGGTGAACACGAGGTATTTCTCAAATGGCGGGAAATAGATGGGCGTGCCATGGGAACTGTCAGTGGTAAAAGTGAAGGTTATACGTAATACCAGTAGCAGATCTTGGTTTGACAGCCGACAATTTATGCATTGCATCGATTGTTGAATTATTTGTTTTCTTTTGGAATTTCTGGGAGCTACGAGCTAGATTATCCAGATTTTCCGCCGACGAAGCCCTGGAAAGCATAGTCCGGAAGGGGGAGAGCTGGTGGATTGGACCTGAAGGGACCAAAACCAAGAAAAAAATAGAGAGAGTGAGAGAGTAGTGTACAGTTGATGTGGTATTTACTGTTACATTGCATAAATTGATATTTAAGTTTATTGTAATAGGCATTGAAACAAAACACTAAAAGTTACTTTTTTAACACTTTATGTGGTGTACTAAAATAGAATACTTTATCTTCATGTTAAAGATTAAAAACTGCTTTTTTATTGTCATGGAAAAAATATTTTTCTTTTAATAAAAGTTGCTTAACTACCAGTCCTTATTTGTAAAATTGCATGGAATCCATTAAGCCAGACTGCAGTCAAGAAATACAGAGGGTGACGTGAACTTCGCTTGAACTGTTTTAGTTTTTGCTTAATTTTCGACAGATATTGCTGAAAGGCGCCTGTTTGAAATTGCCTGTTTTGCCTTAGTTCTCCATCTCCCTGTTACAATGCTTACTAATGATTAGAGTTGCGAAATAAATAAAGCATTTCAAGCGAACTTTAGAACTATTATCAGTTGGAGCGACTCGCCTCTAGCTACTGTCAAAACTTTTTACTTTTGTTGAGACTTAATAAAAGAAAATGCTGTTATAGTTTTTTTTAATAAGAATTAAATACCCTCGTTGACATAAAAAAAACGAACAAACAATATTTTGTTTAAATTTATTCTTAAATAACTTTTTCAATTATCTTTAAGCCCAGTTGTAGCTCTTTCCATTAAGATTAATATTTAATATGGAGATTGCAAAAAGTTTAATAGGATTAGGTGGTATAAGGGAAAAAGCCAATTGTTGCATTTGAAGCCAAATTTTCGAACACAGTGTGGTGGTATAATTTAGAGTCACAATTTTGATGTAGTGGATTTTTAATTCCCATCTTTTCTAGACATTTTAAAAATATATACAGATCTTTATTTGGAAAAACTTAAGATTTGGATGGTTATATTTCTGAAAATTGTTGGGGTAGATGTAGTATTTTTAAAGGTTTTTGAAAGATTTTTTTATTGATGATATAATATACAGGGGGTTTTTTTATCCATATTTTTTTCGTTACCTGAATCTCTTAAGAGAAAACATACATCTGATTATTGATTTGGAAACTACAAAACTTAGTTAACAAACTAATGTTTTTTATAAATTTTATGGATTCTATTCAAAGAAGAGCTATTCGTCTCATTAATGATCCTTCACTTACAGAAAGGCTTCCCTATCTTGCCCATCGTCGGGCTGTGGGGGATTTATCGCTTGTTTATGAGTACTTCCATGGCTTCTGCTCTGAAGAATTGTCCAGTATAGTTTCTCCACTCACGGTTCCCAATAGAGAAACTCGTGGTTCCGCGCGTATGCATCCCTATACGGTCCAACTGGACAGGCCCCGAATTTCCCACTTTATTCGTTCTTTTATCCCTAGAGTTTCTAGAATGTGGAACCTACTACCAGCGGAGGTCTTTCCTTCCCCCAAATCTTCAAGTATTTAAGTCCCGTGTCAACCTCTTACCTCGTTTAAGACACCCACGGTACGTTAGTATTTAGGCTTTTAGCCTTCGTGGTTTGTCCAAAGATAAAAACAAATTAGACTAAAAATAATGAAAATCGGTGAAAAACCAAAAAAAAATATAAAATATTAAATTTGAACAAATTTTGTTTGTCCCCTTTTTTTTGGTCAAGAAGTGTAGTTGAAAGTTCTTTTTTAGCTAATATTTTTGTTTATTAAAAAGTGTAAAAATATTAAATAAAACTAAATAACGAAATAGGTTAATAAATAATCTTTGGTGGGCATCTAAAAATTTAACAATGTGTTATGCTATGTCCCTAGAAAATAATTTAAGTATAAAATTTTAATAGTATTATAAAGAGAAGTGTTTTTTATTTATTAAATATTTTTTTGTATTTATTAAATGTCAAACTATTTTCAGAGTATTCATAACTAAAAAGCATAAAATTTTAATCATTGTTAATTTAAATTTTAGTTAATTTTTTATTTTTATTTTTACTTTAATTTTAACTTGACAACGGCGGCAGACTTAACACCGGCTTTTTATTTATAATTTTTTTGGTTCTTCGGTTTTTTTTAAACTTTGTGTCAGGCGACAGGCCAGCTCATAGGGATCAAAAGAACTGAACAGGGTAACTTGCTACATCCGGGGAGCAGGACTAAAGCTGACCATTTTTTCTAGATAGACTTCTGGCGTGTACGCAACAAAAAAGACCAATGATTAAAAATATATTTTTAAGAAAATCCATATTTTTTCTGGAAAGTTTTTATTTTATACCGGGTGTTGCTCCGTCGAGCGGGACACAAGGAATCCCATGTAAATTTTGAAGTAGTCAAATATTGGCTCGCCTAATTATTTTAGAAAAAAATGCTATTAGGATTTATTGAAGAGCACAGTAAGTTCCACCCTAAATGAAAATTTGAGCATTTTTCAACCAACCATTAAAGAGTAAACTGCTTAATACTTCTGCAACGTAGTATCTCATTATGCACCATGTACTCTAGAAATCAACAATTAAAACACCATATTGATTTATCGGTGACAATTTAGATCATTATTTTATAATGTCATTGCCAAAACTGAACAATTTTATACGGGAATTTTAAAAAGAATCCTCGCATTTCATTTTAGTTTACAGCTAATTCCAACACATGCACTTACAGTTACGCAAGACAATAAAACAAATTTTTCTTCATTTAGAAATCAATTTATGACGAAAATATCAGGATTTAATCAAATGCTCAAATATTTCTCCATTAACTGCCAGACAATAACCCAAACGATTATAAAACTCATTTCTTACGTTGGCTAGTTGGTACATCGATATTCTGGCACATTCAGCGGATATAGCATTCCTTAGCTGGACTAAATTTTCATATTTTTTATTTGTAGCTAAGTTTTTAAATGTCCCCATGGAAACAAAATCGTTTGGCGAAAGATCACGTCGATTTTCTTCACATTTGCAATTATTCATTACTGTGCCTGTAGTTTCAAATTTTTTATCGTCCGTTCTATTGTCCATTTACTTGGTATTGGCCTATTGGGAAAATAGGCTGCAAACATGTCCGCTACTCTTCGATAACTATTTCCCTGGTAAAACCATTTTATAATAGTGATTTTTTCTTGATTTAAGTAGTTCATTATTTAAAAATGATGTGACATTGATCTGACAACTTGAGAGTAAGAGGTTAAATAGTTTTTTAGTATTTTATTATAAACTTCTAATAATACAAGGCGCGTAAGAAGATAGGAGATTCGTAACTTATTTTAGCATTTATCTCTAAGCTGGCGGACTGAGAAGAGCTGAAATTTGTACACTGGGTACAACTTTTCGTGCTCTTTAAAAAATCCTAATAATATTTTCTTCTAAAATAATTAGGGGAGCCAATATTGGACCACTTCAAAATTTACATGGGATTCCCTATGTCCCGCTCGACGGAGCAACACCCGGTATGTGTAGTTCGGATAATTCAGTATAATAGACTGTTATATTAAAAAAGCATATACGTACTTTTTAAATAAGCTCACGTTTACAATGCTTAGTACCAAACATTTTTATTTCCACACTATCTGAAAGAACATTAGGATTAGGATCCAATAAAAGGGTGAAATGCAGTTAAGAGAAATAGAAAGCGTGACTCGAACTTTGCCAAAGTATTTTTACCCGGTTTCAAACAGAAATTGCTAAAAGACGAGCGCTTCAAATTGCCTGTTTTGCCTTAGTTCTTCCTGTTACAATAGTCACTAATGACTGTAGTTGCCGAAGTAAATAAAGAATATGAAGCAGACTTCATGGCGATTATCAGGCAAGACGACGCGCCCGAGGAAATCGTTAAAACTTTCTCCCAGCTTGTTGACAGGAAAAGTTTTTTTTATCTGAAAACACTTTTTTGAAAAATTGATAAAAAAGAAACGGGCCTGTAATAAAGTAACAAAATACAGAATTCTTAAAACGTATACCTTGGAAATGTTTGAAAATTTAGGGAACAATATAAAGTCAGTGGGGGACGTACAGGGTGTCCCATTTTGGTTGTCCCTTACGGGAACTTGGAAACCATAAGAGATATTAAAAATCTGATACCCCATCCTCGAGCTCTTTTTGGAGAAAACATTTATGGTAAAAACAGATCATCGCTATCGCGAAGCGTTTCAGAGATACAGGGTGATTCTCGATTTTTCACTTTTTGAAAAGGCCCTGTAGCTTTGTTGTTATTACAGATACGAGAAAACTAATTGCACATTATAAAGACACTTTTTTCCGTAGAATCCAGTGGCGTAGCCAAAAAATTTTTGAGTTGTCATTTTTGACATATGACCCAAACATGTTTTTTCTTTATTAGGGACACCCTATAAATGATAAGGTAATTAAATTGCTTGTTTTTTCTGATTAAAATAATATATCATAGTAGGTGGTTTAATAAATTTTTACGTCAAATATTGGAAAAATTATGATTTTAAAGACGCATTGCGGCTTCTATCTGTTTTTAAATTGTTTTATATTTTTCTTTAAAAACAATACTGCCATACCTCAACTCAGGAGACATTTCCGTGGAAAAAAAACAAAAAATTAATTTATTAATTTTTTTCTACGGAAATGTCTCTTGAGCTAAGGGATGACAGATTCCTTTTAAAACAAAATATAAAACAATTTAAAAACAGATAGAAGCTCGCAATGCGTCTTTAAAATCATAGAGTAAGAAATTCCTTAGCAGGCTGCATTAATATTTTGATAATTATTAAATACAGGGTGGTCAAAAATAGTCGTTAAAAATTATAAGGACATAAACCTTTAAATCTTTTTTTTTTAATAAATACCTCTTTTATTACACTAAGCTATTAAGTAGGGTAGGGCGGGGCTAGTTGAGCATAGAGGTAAGTTGGGCAATCAAAATATCTTAAAAACTACCGACCGCACGCGAAAGCATCAAATAGCATAAAGAAGGGGTTGCGCGAGAGGAACTCATTGTGCGACTACTAGTGGTGACGCGGCGATCGAGAAAAGTATCCGTGTGCATTCTTTATTTTGTGATTAAAAAGTAAAATAATTGCAAGCCGGAAAATTTTATCTGTGATAGTTAAATGTATTCCGTTCTCAATCGGGTAAGTGTTAATCTTAAGTAAATTTATTGTAGTTTAATTATGTATAAAGAGTTTGGATATAATTCTAACCGATTTTCTAATCAATTTACTTTTAATTTAAAATTTCGGGTTGGGGTTAGTTGAGCTACAGTTGCCCAACTAACCCCACGGTTTTAAGTATAAAATGTTTTTTTTTATTTTTAGTATACGGACTTATAACAGTAAGACTACTAGAGTCTCCTCAGGATTTAAAAGAGGCTGCAACCCGAACTTTGTACAAGCAACAAAGAAAACGACCTGACCTATCTAACTTATAAATTTTCTCTGGAAATAGTTTGACCATACCCAAGAATAGGAGCCAAATCAAACAGAAGATAGAGAAAAGCTGGAATTTTAATAGATACAGAAGGCAATACAAGAGAAGCAAAATACAACTGCCTAAAAAGTTTAAAAAACGAAGGAATTGATAGGTATTAAATCTAATAATTCAAGCTAGGCACGTTGCTGTTTTATTAATGAGATTTATTGTTTTGTCACTATAAGATTATAAATATAAAAACCAAATTGTCAAAATGTATTTTTATTGTAAACGTATCTAACATTCAAGCCATGATTTGACTATACTTTCTAAGTGCTCCACTAGCCCCATACCCTTGCTCAACTAACCCCACCTATGGGGTACGTTGGGCATACTTGACTATCTACATTAAAATAGATGTAGCTCCTAAATTTGACTTATTAGAAAGAAATTACTATGGACACTACTAATAACGGATAAATTGCTAATCCATCAGTATGCATCATAATCAAGTGAAAAATTGCTCAACTAGCCCCGCCCTACCCTAATTAAAATAGGGAGAAGTTTGTCTATTCCAAAAATTTATAGTTTTTGAAATATTTACAATTTAATGTTTATTTATTTCAACAATGATTTTAAGTATGAGTAGGTACTGTACGTCAAAAATATCGGAAACCATGCGTTTCTGGACCCATGTGCATAGGACTTTTTTATTATTTTTTAGTAAAAAATTACCCCACGAGCAATGATCCATGTTTTTTGAAACACCCTGTAGAAATAAAAATTATTTACTATATTTTACGTTTTGCACGTTTTTTTACCTTTGAGCCAAAAATTATTGTTAGTTTTGTACTTTTATTACCGCTAAAGATCCATTTATGCTTAAAATAATGATTTGCTCTGTATTTCAGGCTAACATTTAATATTATTTAAGAGGATCACATTTTTATGTAAGTTTTTTAGCTTAGGCATTTTTATTTGTTTAATATATTTTTTCGTTTTTATACAGGGTGTTATGGAAATACTTTAATATATTGAAATGGGTGACTCCTGGGACAGTGTAGAGACACACTAAGTACTTTTTTTGTTTAATTCAAACTTTTTTACAATTTGTAAAAATACCTTCTTTTCACCTATCTGCTACGTCCCTGGTTACGTAAAGACTATAAACACAGACAGTAGACCTATTTGTTTGCGATGTTGCCAAACGTCCGATTTTATACCCAATAAACGATATAAATACATAATAGAATAAAAAGGTAAAATGTTATTATATTCTATTTTTTATAAATTTACTTTAAAAAATTATTAAAAGCCTTATATCAAAATAAATTGTAACAAAAAAATATTTAAATAAAGGTCGATTTACCTTCAATACGGAATATGTTCTAAATTTTGATTCCAAACATGCATTTATTTTCCGCTGCATACTGTTTCTCACACGCGCAAAAATGTTTTCATTGTTTCTTATTTGCTGAGCCGCTAGTTCCACACGATTTCGCAACTGTTCTAAACTGTTAATGGGTTCACTATAAACAAACTCTTTCATAGTTCCCCGGCTTGCCGAGCATTTTGCCTAGCTTCCCCATAACACAAAACCATGTCAGTCAACTCGATTGAATTTCGTTGCATTTTACGTAAATTAAAACAAAATGCAAAACTTAATAAACGCACAATTTGGTAAATTCTTCGCAATATTATTTAAAACGCAAACCAGGGCAAGCGAATTTCGTCTTTCTGTAACCTTGCATAGCATAAGGAAGCCTTCTTATTGGTCAGTTAAATCATGCCGGCTTCCTTGACAACAACAACGCGAATTTGCGATGTTCAGCTGTACAATTGTACTACATCTAGTACATTTAGTATATTTAGTTTTTTTATGTTTATGGCAGTCCATGTTAGTAGCACAAAAGCTAAGTACTAAGTACCGTGGGTGCCAGATTTTTAGATGTTAAACCCATTTAACGACTGAATAATGTTATCCAGAGGGCACCACAATTTTATCGTAGATTTCAAAGCACACAATAGAGGACAATAATATACCGGCATAAAAAAAAGTTAACCAATTTTTATTATCTACTTCATGAGCGGCGTAGGCGTTACATTAAATAATAACCTTAAATAACATTTAGAGCTACAACAGCTTTTTAGAAGGCTAGGATTTTTTTCTTGGCTGGAAAGTACTTTTATTTTCACGAGTACACTCTTTACACTTTCACCATAAACTTCCCTTCTCTTCCGTACCAATGAGATGTACAGTAATATAGCAACACAAAGTAATTGTTTCATGCATTTTGTAACCGTACATCTGAAGGAAGCCCCAAAATGTCCACTTCGGCTCCTTTATCCCTAAGGTATGTTAAATATGCCGTCTACTTTTTATACCCACGGTAATAAGTTCCTAGACATCAAGCTTTTATGAATTATCAAAAGAAAAAAACAAACCCTGCATTTTGTAGTAAAAATTTTGATTAAAAAAACCTAATTAAATTGAAAGCACCTAGTTTAACCAAAAGAATTCGCTGTAAGTATATTTTATTGCCCATAACCAGAAGAACATGAAACAAAGAAAACGGTTTAAAAAGAATTGAACTTACAAGTTTCAGTAAATTGATAAACCCAGTTACGTGCAAATTGCAAAAATGTTAGAATAAATTGCAATAAATTTCTTGCAAAAAACATCTAACCTGTAAAAACACCTGTGTTTGTGGCGCTGATCACGGATCTGAAAGAAATTTTTAGTCGGATACATTTGTTTCCGAGATATCCATCATTAAAGTTGGCATTTGAACTAACCTCATTTTCACTTTATTCCCCCTTCTTTTGGCATACAATTCTTGATTTTAAGTTAAAGTGGTACACAATATTTGATTTTCACCTTTTAAAACCTCATTCTTCTACGTATTTTACACTTTTTTTGAATTAAATTGCATAGCTTCGCTTTCAATCGTTTTTAATCGTAGCAGAATATGGTGGAGGCGGTGGAGCAGTGAATGCACGGTTGCAACGTTTTTAAAGGGACCCTTCCCAATTTATTTGATAAAAGGTGTAAAAACATAGAAACACGGGGTTTTAAAAGGTGAAAATCAAATATTGTGGCCCACTTTAGCTTTAAATCAAGAATTGTGTGCAAAAAGAGGGTGAATAATGGTGAAAATAAGGTTAGTTTAAATGCCAACTTTGATGATGATTATCTCTGAAACCAAACATTTCCGACTAAAATTTCGTTCAGATTCGTGATCAGCGCCCCAAAAAACCCAACATACCAAATTTGGTTAAAATCGGAGTTGCGGACACTTTCTGTACAATTACCGTAGTTTTTGTACATTTGTCTCATAGGGAATAATCTTTTGTACTCTTTTCTCGTGTAAACCAAGATCGTTTGACTAGGTAAGGTTGCCTCGTAAGCCTTGCAACATGGCGGACCATACGTCACATATGTATTTTGCTCATTATTTAATGAAGTTTTTAACAGTGTAGTTTGTGTTTTTTGTCAATATTAAAGAAATACTTTTAAATACTGTTAATTCCAGTTGTTACCGTAACTTCTTTATTTCCTATTAATAAATTATTTAACAATGATTATTCTTTGTTTGCTATGTTGGCGCCAAGGAACCAGCAGTGCGGTACATATGTGACGTAATGAGGCAACCTTACCTAGTCAAACGATCTTGTGTGAAACCACCTGTCGTCTGTCAACTCTTAATTTTGATGAAAGAAAAGCGAAATGTAACAAAAACTTTATTTAAAAACGCAGTAAAATTTGTTTTAATAGTGTTTTGCAATAAAAATACCGTTTTGTGTATTTTAATTCAATTCTTTGTGCGCATACGTGTCGCGTCGCAGTGTTTAAAAAGTTTGTAAAGTAATTAACCACCTAAAAAGTGTACTTGATTTGTGGAAAAAGTAATCTTTACATTCATTATACGCTCAAACAACCTAGTAGCGTAATAAAGGATAATTTTGTGTAATCATGTAAGTTTTTCGTTTGATCGAATTGAAACAGCAAAACCCATAGATAAACTGGTAAAGAACAAAATAAATTTGGCAACTTTTCTCAAGCTTGTTGACTTAACCACGTGTTATAACTGCTTTCAGCTGTTTTTGACAGCGACAGAAGGTAAACATATGTATTTAAAGGGATTTAAAGAGCTGGTCAGTAGCGGGTTTGCTTTTTAATCGTAAAATTTTTGGGGTTCATTATCACTGTTATTTATGGTGGTCCGCCATTTTTAATAATTTTTATTCAATTTATTTTTACACAAGGATTTTGGGGTTTAAATATATTAAAAGTATTTCCATAACACCCTGTATATGTAATTTATGTTTAAAAAAATACACACCTTTTGTGTTAACATACCAAAATAAAACATATGTAAATGTAACTCATAATAATAACATAATTAAATAATTCTCTTGAGTTTCTAGGTGAGTCCCAGATCGTTGCTCTTGATATATCCAAAGCTTTTGACCAGGTCTGGCATGCCGCACTTCTTAATAAACTTCCTCCTATGGTCTTTCAACTAAACTCTGTACTTGGCTCTCTAGTTATCTATCTGATCGTCGTACATCAGTTATTGTGGACGGCCATTCTTCAAGATTTCACCAAATAAATGCTAGAGTCCCTCAGAGCTCAGTTCTGGCACCAACATTGTTTCTTCTTTACATCAACGATCTTTTCTCATCCACAACTAATTCCATTCATAGTTTCGCCGACGATGGTACCCTACACTCCAGTTTTCAGGTTCCTAAACCCATCACTAAACCCTGACTTGGAAAACAAACGCAGAGCGATGCAGATATCTCTTTCGCAGGATCTTAATTTAATATTGGATTGGGGCGCCAAAAATCTCGTCCATTTTAATGCATCCAAAACACAATCATGTTCCTTGTCGCGAAAAGAGTCATCAAATACTCATCCTCTACTTATGAGCGACCAAGTTTTACAGAGCAAAGATCTTAACTGGCATAAACACATTGTATCTATAGCCACGGCAGCTTCAAAAAGCTTGGATTTCTCTTTTGAGCCAAAAAGTATTTTTCCGCTTCTAATTTATACACTTTATATGTGTGCCAAATCCGACCTCCCTTGGAATATTGTTCCCATATCTGGGGCATGGCGTCTTCCTTCCCCTCCAAATCTTCAAGTATTTAAGTCCCGTGTCAACAAACTCCCTCTTACCTCACTTAAGACACCCACGGTACGTTAGTATTTAGGCTATAAGCCTTCGTGGTTTGTCCAAAGATAAAAAAAAATATATAAGGAATCTCAGAAGTCTTCCAGCCTCCAAGTAAGTCATCTTTAGTAACAAAAATTTAGCGTTTTAAGCCAATGCAATAAATAACCATTTTTTATTTCATTTTATAAGCAAAGTAATCCAACATAAGATATTACGCGAAAACAGCCTATATAATGGCCCTAATCGAAAACTAATTGAATGAAGGTAGGCTCGTTTTGGAAAAAGCAACAAATTTTCAAGTTTCGGCAGGCCATAAAAGATCGTAAAAACAATAAATTGAGAGTGATAATAGCTTCCTTTATTTATTGCTTTAGCTGAGCCCTTAAACGATCTACCAGGATCAAC
The DNA here is from genome assembly GCA_014170235.1 of Listronotus bonariensis. Classification (NCBI taxonomy): domain Eukaryota; kingdom Metazoa; phylum Arthropoda; class Insecta; order Coleoptera; family Curculionidae; genus Listronotus; species Listronotus bonariensis. Next base: position 67,275 of record JACEGR010002669.1, on the reverse strand, counting down.
ACATTTTAAGGAAAAAGGGGAAAGTAAGCGGGTCTGACTACGACATTAGGAAAATTGATGTTTTTCAGTCAAAATACGGTCCGCCATTGTAATATTAAATATATCAGGGGTTGTTTGACCTTTTGGAAATTTGGAATATACGGTTATAAAATATTTATTATAAACAAGTGAATACAAACAAAAATAAAAAAACTAAATTTGTCTATATCATTCGATATACAGGGTGGCCCACCTTATTCGACACGGTCTGTAGCTGGATAACCATGAGGTTTTTAAAAAAGTAAATACTAAAACATATACAGGTCGGATATGACCACATTATAAAATTATTTTAGTCTATACAGAATGTCTCAAAAAGTGTGACGTATCAAAGTTATATTTTTTTAAACGAAACACCCTATATTTTATGACGGTTTTAGATTCTACTTTAAAAAATAATTTAAGTTTGTTTATAGTACCAAGTGTCTAATTTTATTCGTTTTCGTGATATTTGATTTTTTTTCAAAATGCAGGGGTGCAATTAAATTAATTTCATTTTAACAATATAAACTTCTTAAACTTTAAAATTTGTTACAAGATTAGAAAAAGTCTGCCTTATTATACGTAGGTCATATCGAGATCAAAGATTATACAGGGTGATCAAAAAATATTTTCAATTTTTTGAAAGTCAAATTGCAATATCTCTCTTATTTTAAATGGAACACCCTGTATTTTTTATACTACATGATGACAAACCAAATGCTCTTTCAAATAGTGTATAGGTTGCCTATACCTATCTTTTATACTTTTTAAGTAAATTCCGTTTTAACATATTTTTATCCCAAATGTCTATTTAAATGTAAGAAGGCTGTGATATAGCTATGCCTATTTACTAAGTCGTTATTGCAAAATGTAAATTTGTTGGAAAAAAGCACAAGATTTTGTATTATCTGCCACTATTTTTAAAATTCACAGAAAAAAAAATTAGTTGTTTATAATGCTATTTATTTCAGCTGAATGTGTTAATGATAAAACTTGTGTTTTTAAACAATCCTAATAACGCCTCTGGTCAGTTATGACAACATTATGTGACCTATTACTCGTTTATTCCATTATCTATAATCACTGTGTCAAATTTTTTAAAGCAACTATTAAGGTTATCAAATGGTTTCTCCTGGAATATTTTTCAGGATTAACTCTAAACTAAAGTAAACCATTTTTTTACATCCTACCGATATTATATCATCTTGTTGTTGTAGAAGAAAGGTTTTTATTTAAAATCATTGAAATTTCTTTTAAACCGGCTAAAACACTAGTAATCAATAAATGGTCGTTGTTATTTTCTTAAGAAAAATATTGATGGCTGCTATGTCACAGCCAACTTTAATTTAAATAAACATTTGGACTAAAAAATTTGTAAAATGAGATTTTACTAAAAAGCACATAAGATAGGTATAGGCAACCTATTACCATTTGAAAGAGTATTTTATTTGTCATCATGTGACGTAAAAAAATACAGGGTGTTTCATTTAAAATAAGGGGATATGGCTATTTGTTTTTCTGAAAAATCGAAATTATTTTTTGATCACCCTGTACAATATTTGATCTTGATTTGACCTACGTATGATATGGTAGACCTTTTCTAATCTTGTTACACATTTTAAAGTTTAAAGTTTTAAACGTGTTAAAGTAAAATCAATTTAATTTTACCTCTGCATTTTTAAAAAAATCAAATATCACAAAAACAAATAAATTTAGACACTTAGTACTATAAAGAAACTTAAGTTATTTTTTTATGTAGAATCTAAAACCGTCATAAAATATATAAGGTGTTCCATTTAAAGAAATATAACTTTGATACGTCACACTTTTTTGAGACATTCTGTATAGACTAAAATAATTTTATACTGTGGTCTTATCCGACCTGTATATGTTCCAGTATTTAATCTTTTTAAAACCCCATGGTTATCCAGCTACAGACCGTGTCGAATATGGTGGGTCACCCTGTATGTGGCCCTAAAAGTAAAATCCACCTTCAGTTCAATTCTGTATTTTTATATAACGAAAAAAAAGGGCAGGGAAACTCCGCTTTTCCTTTTTTAATTACCTAACTCGACTAACGTGCGACAGTGATTGACGTATTCGGTTTTTAAATTCACGTTTCTTTTATTTTTGCATGACTATTCCAGCCAGTCAGGTTTGTCTGAAATGCATGTTCATTTACGGAATATGAATTTAGTTTTGTTTTATTTTAATTAATAAAATTTTAACGTACAACATGTAACAAAATAATGCTGCAACTATTGTTATACAAGCTATTACAAAAAATTAGTGGCTGATTTTATTTATTTATTTATTTATTTATTTATTTATTTATTGCATCCTTTACAAACACCAAAAAATAGTAATTATATGTAAAGGTCCTTAAGTCTACAACAACAATATAGAACAAGATTACCTAAATACCTAAATATTAACCTAGGAGAGAAAATCAAATTTACAATAAAAACATTAACACATTTCAACTTTCAAAGTACATTTTAATTTTCTTAAAGATATATTAAATAAATCTATATCTGTCTGGATTTCATCGAGCATCTTATTTGTCACAGCCATCATGCGATTGAATGGGGACAGATTATAGTTTGGATCTGGACTAAATTGTTCAAGTTTCTTAATTTGATTTTTGGGACATTAAAATTAATATAGTTAGTAAAATTACAGTCTTTGTACTTTAGGTTATTAATTACATTGTACATGAATATCACAGCTTGTTCTTTTCGTCTTTGAGAAAGAGATTTTATCTTAAAACTACTTAACATACTCTTGTAAGAGATTTTATATGGATATACTTTATTTTTAACAACATAGAGATAACGCAAAAATCTTTTGAACCCTTTCTATAGAATCTTCGTGTATGGCCTCCAATGGTATCCATATTTGTGAACCATATTCAAGGTGGGGTCTCACTAAGGTGTTAAACAGTCTGATAATAGTACAGATCTTAAAATCTTTGCTATTTCCAATGACAAAACCTAGTGTTTTTATTGCTTTATTAATTATAAATGAGAAATGTTTATTGAACTTTAGATTGGTCTGGAAGAATACTCCCAAATCTTTTACCTCTTTTTCACGTTTTAAATCAGAATTAGCAATTTTATAATTAAAGATAATTGGATTTGTTTTTCTAGTGAATGTTAAGACTGAACATTTTTTTATATTTAAAAAGATTTTATTTATTTCGCACCAATAACTTACTTTGTTTATGTCATTCTGTAACTTTTCACAGTCTTTTTGTGTTTTTATAATCTTGCAGAGTTTGAAATCGTCAGCAAATAGCAGTCCCACAGAATCATTGAGACATTCGGGCAAGGAATTTACTTTTAAAAATGTAAAAAATAGTGTATTGTGTAACATGTGGGGAAAGCGATATATTTTTGGACAATGGTAGGGTTGGACTAGGCTTTCGCCTTCGCTTTTCTTGGTTTGACTTATTGTGTAGTCAAGTATTTTGTAATTTAGTATCTTTAAAATAATCACCAAAATTGCAGGGTTGTTGCAAAAAATGGAGTCTACCGTACCTAACCAGAACTAACCAGAAACATTGAAGAAACTTTTAAAAACGACAAAACATTTTATACCAGGACTAAAACTTTTAATTTCTTTCTAAAAATACTAAGAATACACTTTTTAAAAAAATTTAATAAGGGTGATACCACAAAATATAAGAAAACGACTGTAGGGTCGACTTCGACTGTGATCGACTAGTTTCGAGTAGGGCTGGCAAAAACCGGAAAAAAAACAAAACCGGTTAACCGGTTTTTAAAAAAACGGTCTCTGTTAAGACCGGTTAACCGAATACTTAAAAACCGGTATAAAACGGAAAAACCGAAAACGGTTTTCAAAACCGATACACCGAAATCGGTTTTAAAACCGAAAACCAAAAACGGTTTCTAAAACCGAAAACCAAAAACGGTTCTCAAAACCGAAAAGGCTTTTCTAAACCACAGTTAACAGAAAATCGCAAAGTAATTATTCCCTATTAATCGGATTTGCCCATGAGCTGTGGTGTTAAGTGATAATCATTATTCATCCTAGAATATTCTTCAAAAGAAATTGGTTAAATATAAATAAGAATAAAAATATAACATCCCTGTTAATAAAATGCAAGATTCTAAAAGGTGATGTAAAAATTCCATACATACATAATTTATTTTTTCCTCTGTATTTAAAATTGGTATTCTATTTTCGGTGTTTTTCTTGGTTTATTGGTTAATAAAAAAAAGAAAAGGAAAAGTGGTGATTTTAAAATTTTAATTTAGTGTATTATTATAGTAAGTTGTAGTTTTTATATAAACCGCAATCAATCAAAAACCTATTAATTAATATTCGGAGAACCGCTTTTCGATTTTGGTCCGATTATCCGAAAAACCGGTATTTGAAAGCCGCTTTTTAAAACCGGTTAACCGGTATTCGAAAACCGGTTTTCAAATACCGGTTAACCGGTATTCGAAACCGATTTTCGAATACCGGTTTTCGGTTTTGGCCAAAACCGCGGTTAACCGAAAACCGGTTATCCGGTTAACCGAAAAACCGTAAATTGTCGTGAGTAATCGCGGTTAACGTTCCCGCTGCTGTTGCAGTTCGCCATTTGAAAGTTGACATATATTTTTGACGTTGTCGTTGCTGTTTACGTTCGGAATTTATGAATGTAACTTTACCGATACCGTTAAGCTTGCAAGTTAGGGGTGCACAAGTTTATAAACCTAACGTTATTGCTGCTGTAGTAGCTGGTGTAGTTGTGTCGTCTACAAGCGATTATGTAAGTTCTTTGTTGTTTATTCTAATACATTTTTATGATTTAATTTATTATAATAATTTTAAATGTTATTCTATAGCCTTTTTTTTATCTTTGGACAAACCACGAAGGCTAAAAGCCTAAATACTAACGTACCGTAGGTGTGTGTGTGAGGTAAGAGGGAGTTTGTTGACACGGGACTTAAATACTTGAAGATTTGGGGAGGAAGGAAAGACCTCCGCGGGCAGCAAGTTCCACAACCTAGAAACTCTAGGGATAAAAGAACGAACAAAGTGGGAAGTTCCAGGCCTGTCCAGTTGAACCGTATAGGGATGCATACGCGCGGAACCACGATTTGATTAATTAGTGGGACTATGTGGCATTTTAGTAAGTGTAAATTATAGAAAAACATTGTTCGATTAGTATACTTAAAAGAAAAAATTAAAAAAAAATACTGAAACTCAACAAAACTCACCACCTAGGACAATCGCAAATGTTATTAAAATTAAATAAAAATTAACAGAACATCTTTAAATTACAAAAACACAGAATTTCATAAATCAAAAATCTTTTCGCATTTGATAACAATCACAGAATAAACTGAGATGCTTCGAGCATTTTAGCAAAAGAAACTTGTTCTAAAAAAACGTAAAATCAAACAAAGTGCGTATATATTATTAAATAAAGATAATAGCATCAATTTCAGTTAATTTAAATAACACTTGGTTGCCTTTGCTTGATACTGAAATATCTTCAGGAAGACTAAAAATTAACTAACTATTCACCTTTTTTGTAATATAGACAATAAATACACCAACAACCAGTTATCTATGTCACTATGACATTATAACCCAACAAACATATTTGACATTTATTGTCAAAGATTTCAGGATATCCTAAAAAATATAAAAATTTTGAATTTTAAAACCATAATAAGAGTTAATTCTTATTTTAATTCAATTTATCTTGACAACGGTGGCAGATTTGCCACCAAAACGTCGATTTTTAATTATCTTTTTACTACTTTTAACTTTTTTTTTGGTTTTTAGTACTTTTAATTTAATTTTTGGCGGGTACCCAAATAAATATCATTTATTATCTTTCAATTACATTTAATGCATTTTCTTATTAAATTATGGATTTAGTCGAGGCTTAAACATTATTTATATAAATTTAGGGCTATTAAGACACTTATATCATTTTTGTGTTAAATAATGATGAAGTTTGTACGCTTTGGGACTAGCCTACCTAATTGCAACTCAATGTAAAGTTTTTATGTAAAACCTTTTTTCTGTTAAATAAATAAAAATACGGTATTTAAAAAAATATATATACCAAAATAGCTATTTATGTATCAAGGGCGTTACTAGGACTATAATGCCCTAAAGGTCGAAATAGCCCGAGGGCCTCTGGCCCGAAGGCTAGTTTTCGACCTGATGGGCATTATAGTCCAGTAAAGCCCGTGGTGCATACAATCCTTTATGTTTTACCCAAAAGAGTTTTTCAATGACTAATTACATTATTTATTCGCAATATAAAATATAAGTTGCACCCGTACCTGTATACGTAAGTAGATAATGACTGGTGTTAAGTTTGATTTTGATGCGTTTCTATCAGTTAGTCAGTGGCATTTTTTATTTAACGATTTGCTCAAAATGGAAGAAATTCCACAAAATATAAGAGAAAAGGCCATAAAAGCGACCGAAAATCTTTTGCCAGTTAAATCAAGGCAACAGTATGATCGGGAGTATGGCATATTTGGTATTTGGAAAGATGCGAACGCAATTCTTCAAATAACCGAAACCGTTTTAATGGCACATTTTCAGGAACTGGTAAGTTTATTTTATTTTAATACATATGTTTAACAAACTTTATTATTTTTAGTCGGAAAAATACAGTCCGAACTCTCTCTGGACCAAGTATTCCACCCTAAGGTCTACGTTGATGGTCTATAAAAATATAGACATTTCGCAATACCATCGTCTCATATCTTTTTAACACGCTTTTATTAACTTGGGTTGTAACTATCTATCTATCAATCTGGCTATCTATGTAACGGAATCTTTGAGCCTAATTTTAACCAACTTCCAGCTATTCGATTTCTTTGAAACTTTGCACACTTATTAATGACCCATGACAATGCAATAATCTGCAAAAAGTATCCCGTTATCTTGTTTTTAATCGCCAGGAAAAAAATTCCATTATATTATAAAAACAACACCTGGGTTGCCATCTGTTGGCAATATTTCAAACTTTGCCACTCAATGGAGAAGAAATTTTTTAGTGGGTTGCCATCTGTTGGCAACATTCCAAACTTTGACTGGGTTGCCATCTGTTGGCAACATTTCAAACTTTGCTACTAAATGGAGAAGAAATTTTTTAGTGGGTTGCAATCTGTTGGAAACATTACAAACTTTGCTACTCTTGTTCACTAAAAATTTTTTCGCCATTTTGTCAAGAGTAGCAAAAACTAAAAATGAAAAATAATTAATAGTTTAAAAAAACTAAAAACACGCTTTTATATGGAACCGAACTAAAAATTAGAAAATAATTTTTCATTAAAAAAAATATTGTCATTTCATAGTAAAAAGCGTGGGGTGTTTAATATATTAAATGTTATAATTATTATATTTGCCAATATCTATGATGGAAAAGTTATGAAAAAATAGTAAAATGCACCCACGCTTTTTACTATGAAACGACAATATTTTTTTAATGAAAAATTATTTTCTAATTTTTAGTTCGGTTCCATATAAAAGAGTGTTTTTTTAGTTTTTTTAAACTATTAATTATTTAAAAGTTAAGTCGAAAGGATACGTCCCGAAGAAGTCTAAGAGAAAAGGCCATAAAAGCGACCAAAAATCTTTTGCCAGTTAAACCAAGGCAACAGTATGATCGGGAGTATGGCATATTTGGTATTTGGAAAGATGCGAACGCAATTCTTCAAATAAAAGAAACCGTTTTAATGGCATATTTTCAGGAACTGATGAGTTATTGATTTTATTTTAATACATGTATAAACTTGATCTTTATTGTGAGAGAAATAAAATTGGATAAGCAATAAAATTTCCATATTAGCGCATTAGGGCATTATCATAATGCCCGCTTATAATGCCCTAGGTGTGATAGCAGGTATTATTGCTACCATAACATATTCCGTTTCTAAAGTATTACAGATCAATAATAGATGGGTAAAACATAAAATACGTTACTATTCACACTTCTAAAGCCAACATAAAAACATATTTAAAAACCAAAATCAAACCTCTTTACAACCTAAACTTCTCGTATGTTTCCCAGAAAATTTTAAAGCACTTTTTCCAAATACCATTAAACTTTTTTTATAAAGTTTACTTTTACCCTGTTATTTTCTATTTCTTATCAAAATATTCGCGAAAGAGCTGGTGGGCGGGCGAAAAAAGTTTCTTATATTTATTTTTATATGCCTTTTAAAACCAAAAGGGAATAAAAACTGCCTATTTTGTTTACTCAAACTTGGAGTAAATGGTCTTTATTGATTCGAAAACGGTTATCTTTGAGAATAAATTCTTAAGGTTAAGGGTGAATTAAAACTCTCTTTCTCGCAGAGAAAAACACGTAAAAATAATATTATTTTCGGGGTTCGGGCTGTTAGTATTATATCGAAGAGAAATGTCGAGGGAGGGTGATGTTTTTTTATTGAGATAAAGTGTTGCTAGCGCAAAGTTTGTCTTATAACTGTTTTTTAATAATTTACTTTAAATGATAAATTATATAAAAAAAAATAAGGTAAACGGTTTTATTGTACAAAAAGCTAAAAATTATTCGATAAGTCCTGGTTTCTAGATCGCACCAATCTTCTTATGAATCTAGGGTATTGATCAGACAAATAATAAACCCGTTAGCGTAGCATATTCAAAGTAAATATTATAATAGACCACTCTTTCCGCGGTCTTCGAGTAGTGCGGTTCATGTTTACATAGAGGTCTACATAGACTTCCCGGGTAGGCGATTGAAGGCATCGTACGAGCGTAGCTGTACCCTTGGAGATCGAGAAAAGATTTACGCTAAATTGGGGCTTTTTTCTTCTGGGGCTCAGCGCTGTGAGTGAAGATTCCTAAAGCCTGAAGTTATTACGTTTTGGTGTTGAACACATGGTGTCCTCGTATGGTCGAGGAGGTGCGCACGCCTTGCGGAAATGCGTCAGTACTGAGAGTGATGGTTATGCGCGATACCAGTAGCAGCCGCTGGCTAGACAGTCACAATTTATGCATGTATAGGGAAAGAATTTGTTTTTAAACAGAAAACATAGCTTGAACAATAAAAGGAAAATCTGGGGGTCTAGAACCCGACAATCCAATTTTCCAACCACTTGACGATGGCTGTATGCACTAAGTGTCAAAGCCAAAAACCGAAAATAGAATAGAATAGAATAATAGACGTGTCAAGTGCCCAACGATTTTATTATTTGTCTGATTAATATCCCAGAATAATGAGAAGATTGGTGCGATCTGGTAGCTAGGACTTACTGAATTATTTTTAAGCTTTTAATACATAAAACATAAGTTTTTTTACATACCACAGGACTGCGAAGAATTTGTGATTAGACAATTTTTTTAAGTTAGTTTTGACGTATTAATCAAAGTCGGTCTATATAAGGTCACGACATTCGACCATATTGCTTTGACGTGTTATGACGTCACATCTCCCATTTTTCGGCCATGTTGTTCAGTGCCGGAGATATACAGTTTATTGTATTAGTAGAACAACCGTTTATACAACAGTTTTTAATTATTATTAAGTTGTAAAATCTTTTACTTTAAATAAAAAACATTTGGAATTACATCTTTCAACAAATATCACTTCCAAAACAGTGCAAAATGAAATGCGCAAATTCTAGACGCCACTGGATTGATCATCAGCTTTGATTTTAACCAGTCTTGCCAACTTTTCTCCGTGGAGTGCCCTTCCTTGCGTCCCCGACCTCGAACCGCCTAAAACTTGGGGATATGTCGCAACCTTATAAATATAAACTAACCTTGGGCTTACCCAAGGTTGTTAGAAGGCAAGGTGGCCCAACTTTGCTGTAGTAGTAAACAGCTGATATTGTGACGTCATGGAAGTCCTTTTTTAACCAATTTAAAATTAAAAATATTCTTTATACAAGTCTTTTTAATCCACTATTTACTCACAAATATAAACACAATTAACACGATTTTTACAAAACAATAAAGACAAAACGACATTTTTTTGAAAAGGATACCCTTGACGTCACATCGGCTGTCAGATGAAAACTTAGGTCACCTTCATCATTTTAGGCGAAGAACCAATTCTAAAACGGTATTTACCAATCGGTTATGTTGACGTTCAAACAAAGTATTATACGACAAAGTTGTAACCAATTATTACCGCGGTTATAATTGGTTGAACGCCTAAAATTGCTGCTTGTCTCAATAAACCTTAGGGTTTCCGTACTATAGTATTTTAAAGTAGCATATACAATTATTTCTTTTTATTTGGGAAAAGCTCCAAATCTCTTTATAAAGTTACAATTTAACGAAAACCTACATATCCATGAATGTTATATTAATTATTAACTTTTTAATCATATACATACTAAATAATCATTAAATTGGTTTATGTTTTACCCATCTATTATTGATTTGTAATACCTTAGAAAAGGAATATGTTATGGTAGCAATAATACCTGCTATCACACCTAGGGCATTATAAGCGGGCATTATGAGCCCGCTTATAGTGCCCTAATGCGCTAATATGGAAATTTTATTGCTTATCCAATTTTATTTCTCTCACAATAAAGATAAAGTTTATACAAACATATGTATTAAAATAAAGTCAATAACTAACCAGTTCCTGAAAATATGCCATTAAAACGGTTTCGGTTATTTGAAGAATTGCGTTCGCATCTTTCCAAATACCAAATATGCCATACTCCCGATCATACTGTTGCCTTGATTTAACTGGCAAAAGATTATCGGTCGCTTTTATGGCCTTTTCTCTTATATTTTGTGGAATTTCTTCCATTTTGTGCAAATCGTTAAATAAAAAATGCCAACTGACTAACTGATAGAAACATCAAAGTCAAACTTAACACCAGTCATTATCTACTTACGCATACAGGTACAGGTGCAACTTATTTTTATATTGCGAATAAATAATGTAATTAGTCATTGAAAAAGTCTTTTTGGGTAAAACATAAAGCATTGTATGCACCACGGGCTTTACTGGACTATAATGCCCATCAGGTCGAAATCTAGCATAATATATACATAATTAGCTATTTTATTTGGGAAAAGCTCCAAATCTCTTTATAAAGTTACAGTTAAAAGAAAACTTACATATCCATGAATGTAATATTAATTATTAACTTTACTAATTATATACATACTAAATAATCATTAAATTGGTTCATGTATTTAGATAATAATTTCTACCGTCTGGTTACTGATTATTTTACATTTATTTAAAGCCATGTCGAATTCATTTCGTAGGTAAATTCAAGTCTTTTTAGACTGAATCTGAATGTAATTTACACAGTTAATTAACCGAAATGGCGTTTTCGTAAATCTAAATTGCCTTCTTTTGTTACTCGAAATGTATTTATTCTCGGTCTTATAATTAAGAAACTTATTGCTGAATCTGAAATCGTTTATGAAATTCAGTTTTAATACAATATCGAAGTTTGTCTTTGGTTTAAACTCGATTCAAACTATTGAAATTTAGCTGCTGGTATTAAAAGGCAAACAGTGATGTTTTGAAACTTTTAATAAGATGTTTTGAAGGGTTTTATCATGATTTACAATCTTATTTATATTTATGTTTTACACATCTATTATTGATCTGTAATACCTTAGAAACGGAATATGTTATGGTAGCAACAATACCTGGTATCACACCTAGGGCATTATAAGCGGGCATTATCATAATGCCCGCTTATAATGCCCTAATGGAAATTTTATTGCTTATCCAATTTTATTTCCCTCACAATAAAGATCAAGTTTATACAAACATATGTATTAAAATAAAATCAATAACTTACCAGTTCCTGAAAATATGCCATTAAAACGGTTTCGGTTATAAAGCATTGTATGCACCACGGGCTTTACTGGACTATAATGCCCATCAGGTCGAAATCTAGATTTCGACCTTCAGGGCATTATAGTCCTAGTAACGCCCTTGATACATAAATAGCTATTAGATACATGAATGAATGGAGTAAGTATAAAGGTAAAATTTAAATAAAAATTAATCCAAGGTAATATTAAATTAAAAATTATACCGGTTTTAATTTTATGCGAAATTTTTAAAAGTCTTTAGGACAATAAGAGTACAAATTGACATTTTTTAAATCTTTGGACAAACCATGAAGGCTAAAAGCCTAAATACTAACGTACCGTGGGTGTCTTAAGCGAGGTAAGAGGGAGTTTGTTGACACGGGACTTAAATACTTGAACAATTGGGGGAAGGAAATACCTCCGCGGGCAGCAGGTTCCACATTCTAGAAACTCTAGGGATAAAATAACAAACAAAGTTCGGTGCTTATCCAGTTGGACCGTATAGGAAGGCATACGCGTGAAACCACGAGTTTCTCTGTTGGGAACCGTGAGTGGAGGAACCATACTGGACAATTCCTCAGAGCAAAAGCCGTGGAAGCACCTATAAAAAGCGATAAATCCCCCATAGCCCGACGATGGGCAAGAGAAGGAAGCCTTTCTGTAAGTGAAGGATCATTAATGAGACGAATAGCTGTTATTTGAATAGAATCAAGAATGCTTAGGGTTTTGGGGGACGCCATGCCCCAGATATGAAAACATATTTTATTATTTAGTATAACTTTAAAATAATTTTGTTGTATAGTAATGTAAAAAGAAACAAAGTTGGCGCCAGTACTGATCGTTGAGGCACGCTAGCATTATCTCGGTGAAAGCTTAAAAAGTGGTCATCATGTCTGCCTTTTTGATGTTTCAATGTTTTTATCGTACTTTTCAAAATTTATATTGACATCTTTTTAACAGTTTTTCCTTGATTTTATGGTATCTGTCAGAGCAGTAATCAGTTTCTTTAATTCTTTGGAGTCCATTTCTATCTAAATAATCCGCGTCGACACTTTTATATTATAATAATATGCAAAAATTGACTTTTAAATATTCTTCATTCTGACATAAAAACTAACTGACTTTTTAATAACAGATAACAATAAATCTTACAATAATAAATTAAAAAACATATTAATAAACAAGATGGCGAATCGAATCACTGTCATAGAGCAGGAAACCATTGCCGCCAAGTTATTAACGACTTTACCCTTTAACGATTCTGCCTGAAGTGTGGCGCCATCTGTTGGGCGCAGGTACAACTAAAATAGGGAATCAGTCGCCTCATTTGGAGTGCCTGGGTCCTGACTAACATTCAGTAACAAATTGATTAGTAATTTTAACCTAAATTTTACAAATTGTCACAATGTCATTTTTTTAAATTTGTGTAGCGTATAGCTAGTTGTCTATAAGTTTATGTTGCTAAGGCCTAAAAACAAGGCAAAAACATAAGACCTATAACTAATAAATCTACTGCTTGATAGATGGAGTTACTCACCGGTGCAGCAATTACAGGTAGGTTGATGATCATCGTGGCAAGAATGAGCCGTTAGTATAATTCTAACATCTAGAAGGCGATGATGTAAACAATAAAAATATGTTATCAAACCCACTAACCAGAATTTCTGTCTGGCATAAATATCATGCAAAATGTCAGATGTAAACCTAGCACTAAAGTGCTTTACGCCAGAAGGTGCAACAGTATTTTTGTGCGACTGAAACTAATATACAAGCATTCCCAGTAGTTAGGAATAAAATTCCTAGCTTTTATGTTTTAAATTGTAATCAGTGTACTTTAAACATATGTTTAATTAAATAAATTGTTGTTTTTACCAAAAAAAAGGAACATAATTTAATTTTATTATTGTTTTATAAATTTATAAATGCGGGCGTTTTTGATACTTTATTGCCCTAGGGCGTTAAAGTGCTATTTTACGCCCTCATTTATAAACGTGGCCGTTTTTAATACTTTAATGTTTTACCCATCTATTATTGATCTGTAATACCTTAGAAACGGAATATGTTATGGTAGCAATAATACCTGCTATCACACCTAGGGCATTAAAAGCGGGCATTATGATAATGCCGCTTATAATGCCCTAATGCGCTAATATGGAAATTTTATTGCTTATCCAATTTTATTTCTCTCACAATAAAGATCAAGTGTATACAAAAAATAATTTTTCTTTAAACAATACTAAAAATTAAACTTTATTTCCAAAATAAAAATTACAATTTTGAAATGTCCCGGAAAATGTAGCTGATCCCACTATAGAATGATCGGTGTTTTTTGTGATGGTAGCAGCGGTGGTAGCACTAACGCTATTTTGTATAGAAGAACAGTCCATTAAAGAATTTTCAATAGTCGATACGGAATTAACCTCGGAATTAACTGAATTGGCAATCATTTTGGCTACTTTGTTTTTGGATGAAATACTTTCTTCTATATATCCTTCAGCTACTGAAGAGCTTCTCCATTTCCCATGTTATTTTAGCATTTCAAACGAAGCACCTGCCTCAACAAATAAAGTTGACGATGTGCGACGCAAACAGTGGCCGGTGTAAGCTTCTGCATTATCCAATTTTAAAAATTTTGCGATCAATGTTGGGACGCTTCTTATGGTATTTTTTCCAATGGGTTGTACTGTACATCGACCCTTTCTATAGACAAGAAAGAATCTTTGCTTTTTTATTCCAGCTGGCCTTTTTTATTAAATTTAAAGCGCCTAAATCTTCTTCAATGATAGTAAAACTTTTTGAAGTTGAAGTTTTAGTTTCTGGTACCTTTATAACCAAGACTGTTCCTCTATCTTCAATGTCATCAATAGTCATTTTGACCAACTCATCTCGTCTAAAACCTCCAAAAACACCCATTACCAATATGACTTTGTGTACCAAGTAGATATCATCAGGAGCCTTTTTTTATAATTTTAATATTTGTTCTCCTTCCAAAACTTTAGACTTCTTCGGGACGTATCCTTTCGACTTAACTTTTAAAAAGATATAAGACGATGGTACTGCGAAATGTCTATATTTTCATAGACCATCAACGTAGACCTTAGGGTGGAATACTTGGTCCAGAGAGAGTTCGGACTGTATTTTTCCGACTAAAAATAATAAAGTTTGTTAAACATATGTATTAAAATAAAACCAATATCTTACCAGGTCCTGAAAATATGTCATTAAAACGGTTTCGGTTATTTGAAGAATTGCGTTCGCATCTTTCCAAATACCAAATATGCCATACTCCTGATCATACTGTTGCCTTGATTTAACTGGCAAAAGATTTTCGGTCGCTTTTATGGCCTTAACACCAGTCATTATCTACTTACGTATACAGGTACAGGTGCAACTTATTTTTATATTGCGAATAAATAATGTAATTAGTCATTGAAAAACTCTTTTTGGGTAAAACATAAAGCATTGTATGCACCACGGGCTTTACTGGACTATAATGCCCATCAGGTCGAAATCTAGCCCTCGGGCCAGAGGCCTTCGGGCTAATTCGACCTTCGGGGCATTATAGTCCTAGTAACGCTCTTGATACATAAATAGCTATTTTGCCCTAGGGCGTAAAAATGCAATTTTACGCCCTCTAATGGGGACGTTAAATTGTATTTTACGCCCGATCGTACAAAAAAATATTTTAATATATTTTCTGTTGTACAGGTCTCTTCAGTTCCAAAATAGAATTAATCACATCACTAGTTTACCGTAATTTAATTTCCTTAAACTCCAGTTTAAATGCGAAATATTGCACGAACTGATTTTCAATTTTTCGATTGCATGAATTTCCACGTTATGGACAGCCCGCTTTCCCCAGGGAGGCGTTCTGTCAATTTCCTATTTTTAAAATTGCATTTCCGATATTGGTCCTGTAATCTACATAATGCTAATATAAGTGTGTGACTGGGATTTTATTTTAAAAAGTGCACATTCTTTATGCAATTTATATTTTACTCTTTTCTTATTTTTTTAAATTAAAATATAGTATGGCACTGTTAGCCCCTAAAACTAAAAAACCTTAAAATACACTTACTTTAAATAAATTAGTTTAAAAACCTGTTGGATTGTATTGTTAAAGGGTATATTAAAAAGTTTACCCATTAAAATGTGTTGATTTAATTCTAAATATACAGTTTGATTATGCAAGACAGGCTTAGCTTTTATCTGTATTATGAGTTATTGACTTTCTCAAAGAAATTGTGTTTTTAAAATTACATATGTATACAAAATGCTGGTAAGTCTGTATTTAAAATGCGACTTTATGAATAACGGTCACAGATATAGATTTAAATAACGTATACCTTTTGGGTGCAAAAAAAAAAGAAATCAACGGTCCAAGCAATATCTTAAATTTGTCACCTGTGTCAAAGATACATACAAAAAATTAAAAAGAAATGGTCTCACCCTGTATATTTCCGACTTACTGAACTGCCGTTTACCTATGGAAAGAGGCATTAGTACCCAAGCAGCAAGCTGACGTCCTATTTACGTCTCTTTTTATTCATATTTGGTCAGCAAAGACGTCATAAGATGACGACAAAATGACGTGAAAATGACCTTCCTAAGTCACAGACAAAAGACGTCCTGTTAATGACGTCTTTAAGATGACGAAAAATTGACGCATATAATTTTTATTTCTCAAATGCTAAAATGATCCGATATTTTATTTGAAAATTAAAAAAAGAAAAAACTCCCTACTGCTTGCAATTTCCTTGCACTTCAAGGTCGCGGTTCCATCTCTCGGGACACTGTCCAATCTGAAGATGCAAATTTTTACAATAGACCGAAGACCGTTCTCGAACTATTTTGGTCTTTGGTTTGGTTTTGGTTTATTGTTTATTACGTTTCAATGTAAAATTATTTTTCTTTTTTCTGTCATATGATATTTCGGTTGGATTTTGACACGAATCATATTGTGAACACCTAGTATAAAAAGTATACATATTGGGAATTTTAAAAATATACATTTTTGGGAATTTTAAAATAAGTATACATTTTAATTAGGTTACTTAACATTGGGAATTTTGCTAAATAAAGAAATACGTGAGGTGTCTAGGTTTTTAAAGTATCAATTAAACAATTTTCTAGGTTACTCTTATAATAATAAAATAAAAACATTAAACAAACTGGGTCGCGTAGAAATGCAAAACAAACACTGGAAAATTTAATATTTAAAGAGAGAGAAAAGAAGTTATAAAGAGATAAGATAAGAAGTAGTTAGTGAAGTCAAGTATAAAGTTAAACTTTTAGTTAACCCCGTACGGGCTACCCCTAGTGGGAGGTATGCCCATACTAAATTTAGTTAATCAAATAAGTTAAGTTGTTTTTTAAAAATGTAAAGTTAGTTTTGATGGTCCACCGGTCTTATGGTCCCAAGAAGATAGTTTCATATGGTACATTTGTCCAAGTGACGTAAAGGAGCCCTTTTGTATGTAATTTCAAATTATACGTCACAATATAATGTCACAAAATTTTTCTGGCTGGTTTTCTAAACATCACGTCATTAGATTTTTAGGAGCTAGTATGACGTATGACGTACGTCAAAAAGACGTCGCTTCAACGATGTCAAAAACACGTCTGTAAAATGACGTTAAAATGACGTCATAATTTTGGTCTAATGACGTCTTATGACCAAAAATGACCAAATAATGACGTCAGCTTGCTGCTTGGGTATAAGGTTACTAAGTTGCCCAAGTATTATCGGTACCTGTGGCAACACTTAAAAAGTTATAATTAAGTTTTTTTATTCTAACTTTGAAGCTCAACAATTTTTTTTAATATTAAGTACTAACATTTTTTGGCTTACTCTATCACCCCTATTATTTATGACCTTACCTTTCCGGACACTCTGTATATGTTTTCGACAACCTCGTTTTCTTAATATGACTATTCAGCCAAGGTCAATAATTTTTAGTCAAATATTTTAAAATTATTATTTCGTATACAAAAATTTTAAATAGAAACGAAAAATGGCCCATACTTTGAGCAATTTAAATTGGTAAAAACATTCAAAGAAGAAATGTATTACATTGAGTAAAAGTACATCGCAACAATTAAATCTGATTGGATAGATTACATTATTTAAAAAAGACTAACCAAAACTAATGACGCAAACTACTAAAGAAACAGTATCACAATAGTTTAGCAAATATTTAAGGTTATTTTATTTTCCACTATTTTTTTATACTTATTAGCTGTATTACCTAACTGTCATTGGACACGCAAATAGAACCCACGATAGCATTGAACTCAATCCAAATCGCTTAAAAACAGGTTTGGCGTTTAGTTCAATTCTTTACTCAATCGGAATCGTGTATATCACAATTTTTTGTCAGATTAAGTTTTATCTAATCGGTTGAATCAGATTAAGTATAACGATCTACACGTAGTTTTTGGTTTAAAAAGTCAGTAACCGTAGTTATGACAATTAAAAATGTATTTTATTCGTTTAAAAAGTCAGTAAGTAATGCTATTTACCAGGCATTTACGCTTAAAGAATAATATTAAAACCAATAACATTCGATGGAAAATTCTCAGAAGGCTATAATATTGTGAACATCCTGTATAGGCGGTATATAGGTTCTAATAGTTTTAATATTTATTTAGTTATGTCGGAATTAAAGAAATCACATTCAAAAAATTAAAACAAATAATCAAGAAAATAGTGCAAGGTTTTTTGTCACCAAACAATAACAGAATCTAGGTCATATTATTTTATTCAGGGTCAACAACGTGCTAAGTCACCAAAATACTGAGTTTTACTTTGTATATATATAGTAAGAACATTTTAAAAGCGCAAATTCGGTACCCTTTGAAAATAATACAAAAAACATAAAAAGGCCGCCTGCAATCGGACTATTCTATACAAAGGCGCCGCTATCCTTTACAGCGACGCGCCGATACACTATGGGATAGAAATCCATTATTTTGGCCAAAAAGCAACTTTGAAATTTTAATGGCTCATGCTGTGTATTTCAAAGTAGATACTCCAAACTACATGTACGCAAAATTATAAAAGGATATGACGACTTCTATTGGGGTAATAAGAAACTTGAAAATGTATTTTAAGTAAACATAAATATACAACATTTAATCTACTTAGTTTATTATTAGCACTGTTTACTAAAAAAGTAAAAGAGTTTAAATAATAAGAGCTATTGTTGTGTTTCCGATGCAGTCTCGCTACTTTTGTCAAAGATTTTTTTACCTTTTTCTTTATCAGTTTTTGTACTTACAATTGCCTTTCTACTTTTTGCTACTTCTGAGTGTAAGGACAGATAAAAGATTTTTTTATAATTTACAAGGTTTTCCATTTTAAAATTTAAGTTTTGATGGTCCACCGGTCTCATTGTCCCAAGAAGATAGTTCCATATGGTACATTGGTCCAAGTGACGTAAAGTGGGCCCTAATGTATTCAACTTATACGTCACAATATTGCGTATGCCATGGCTAACAAATAATTTGTCACAAATCGGGAACATTAAATTTATGTTGTTCTAAAACGTTTTTCAGAGATACGTCAATAGTCGTAGGAAAAGTATAGTGTGCAACTCACACAGCAAAAGTCTCACTCGTGGGAAATGAGTAACATTCCGTGCTGGTAATATACTATTACCCTTCAGTTTTTAAAATGTATTTATCGAACCGAATATTCAGACATGTCCATTAAAATATCACACAGTCGGAATCCAATCCTCTCATAACAGCTTTATTTGCGAGTGCATTCAAGTGGATCGTATGGTCACATAAAGCAGGGCGCCGATTTACATAACAGCCAACGGTAAAGTCCAAAACCGTGTATTTGGACTATTCTGCGTTTCGGCATAAAAGTTATTGCAAACCAATCGGAACGTCGCCATTGCTCTGCTACATAAAATTTGCATTACCGAAGCAAATCGACGTTTTCATTAAAAAATATATGAGGTTATGTTGATACTGCAAAAATTTATTGATTTAAAGGTCATTGGTAAATTTAAATAAACGTAAAAGAATTTTAAACGTTTTCACTTAGCTTGATCAGTTTATTTATTATTTGTTATTTAGGTCAAATTTAGTCATTGAAATTTGACCCCTTTCTGACGAACAATCGATCTGAAATTTGGTACACACTTTAAATCTTGATGGCAATACAATAATTTACATTCTTTATTATAAAAATGGCGGATTACATATTACTTTACTACAACCTCATAATCGGTATCAAATGATAGGGCTTAATTATTAGAATTGAGCTCACTATAAAAAAAGTAACATCTAAGATGGCCGCCTATACAAAACGGCAGATTACATATTTTCAAAAGTCGATTGATGAGATAAGGCCACGACATTCGCCATATTGGCTAGCGCGGCTGTGACGTCAAGTCGGGTCATTTTCGGCTATGTTTGATTTTAGGCAGATCAGTGGCGTAGAATTAAGGAGAAAACAAAAAGAACTGTATGTTGTAAACAAAATTTATTGGATTATTTTAATAGGCATAACTTAAAACAAAAACATAAATGTGGTTTAAAAATTGAAAATTATCAAAGCGACGACAGGACGATGAGGTACCTGGCAGAGCAAAACATTTTCCATGGTTCCGTAAGTCAAAAATCATTTTAAAAACTTTGTATACAGGGTGTCCGCTAATGAATGGTACACAGAAAAACCACAGATTCCTTATGCCAAAATATTAAGATTTAACCAAACATACCTAATATCCAAAAGTTTATAATAAGGAAGATACGGGGTGTCATAGTAAAAAGAAAAAGTAAATTTATTTCGATAATTGTTTCCCCCTTTTAAATATTTTAATAAAACGGTGTCTAGGGGTTTTTAAACATTAGCTTTTCAGATCGAATATTAATTTTTGTGTGTAGACTATAGAGGGCGATGGGTACACTATTTAAAATTCTTTAAAACTACCCAATTTTTTGTTACTACTCTGTATGTATGTAAACTAGTAAGCTTCTCCATGCTTTCTGCGCAAAAAGGTATACTTAGTAATCGGTCTTGACAACCGTTTTTAAGGTATTCACGTTTTAGTTGTTCAGTGCACCCGAAAGTATGTATGTACCTTCAATATCATCTTATTAGCTATAATTACAACTGCGCAGATATAAATAGCTGGTATCTAAAAACTCTTGGATACCGAGTTTTATTAAAATGTTTAAAACATATTAAAAATTATCGAAATGCATGAATAAAAAATATTTATATCTCTTTAACACCCCGTATCTTCCTTATCAATAACTTTTGGATATAGGTATGTTTGTTTAAATCCTAAAGGGGTATTTTTGCATAAGAAATCTGTGGTTTTCTGTGTACCAATAATTACCGGACACTCATCTGTATCATATGTATATAAAAACACGAATGACTGAAAACTATTCGATTAAACACTATCAAAATCTCTAAAATAAAACGAGTCCGAACCAATAATATGTGAAGTCTCCAAAACTAACCAAAAACATTAACAACTGGAAACCCTTGCAAAATATACAACCAAAATGAAAATGACAAATTTCCACAGTTTTTACTAAACAAAGCTTCGACAAGGCACGACTCTGTCATTAGCTGATAATGCTACCAACTTTGAACAGAACTGCCAACCGAAATCGTCATTCTCACACCCTCACGTCCCTGACAAAAGCTATCACGGGTCTTGCTTATGTCTAAACCCCTTCTCATAAAGAAACTCTGATATTTTCTACAACTACTTCAACATAAAATCTTTGGTTACTTCTGGTTAGTTATAGTAAGGCTTATAGTTAGGACTAACCAGTGGCTACGCCAAGGGGGCCACGGGTGGCTCGGGCCACCTTTGAAAAATTGACGGGCCCCCACTGTCGTGTGGAACATAGGAAGGATGAAAAAGATATTAGAAGAAAATATAGTTATAAGGCTCTTTTTTATTTTTCTTGCTCCTTAAAATTATTGTGGGACACAAAGTAACATTGCAATGAAACTAAAATTATGTGGAATAAAAAAATGTAAGGTTTTATCGGTAAAGACCTTTTTTTTTGGTCTTCGAAAACATTTCATACCTAAAAAAATTTCCATTCCTAAAAATGTGCGTTATTTTTGAACTAAGAGAATACTTTTCCTTGAAAAACTTGTTAAGAATTAAAAGTTAAGTCATATTTTAAAAGCAGAGCCTTCAAATAAAAAAAGATAAAAAAACACTTTTTCAATTTGCGTAAATTTTCCTTGTTGCCCTGACATTTCGGAAAAATGTCAAAGCTTTGTTCTTCTTAAAGCATTTATGTTTTACCCATCTATTATTGATCTGTAAAACCTTAGAAACGGAATATGTTATGGTAGCAATAATACCTGCTATCACACCTACGGCATTATAAGCGGGCATTATGATAATGCCCGCTTATAATGCCCTAATGCGCTAATATGGAAATTTTATTGCTTATCCAATTTTATTTCTCTTACAATAAAGATCAAGTTTATACAAACATATGTATTAAAATAAAATCAATAACTTACCAGTTCCTGAAAATATGCCATTAAAACGGTTTCGGTTATTTGAAGAATTGCGTTCGCATCTTTCCAAATACCAAATATGCCATACTCCCGATCATACTGTTGCCTTGATTTAACTGGCAAAAGATTTTCGGTCGCTTTTATGGCCTTTTCTCTTATATTTTGTGGAATTTCTTTCATTTTGAGCAAATCGTTAAATAACAAATGCCAACTGACTAACTGATAGAAACATCAAAGTCAAACTTAACACCAGTCATTATCTACTTACGTATACAGGTACAGGTGCAACTTATTTTTTATATTGCAAATAAATAATGTAATACGTCATTAAAAAACTCTTTTTGGGTAAAACCTAAAGCATTGTATGCACCACGGGCTTTACTGGACTATAATGCCCATCAGGTCGAAATCTATTTCGACCTTAAGGGCATTATAGTCCTAGTAACGCCCTTGATACATAAATAAGCTATTAAGTACATTTAGATAAAAAAACCTAAATTTTTGCTTTTTTGTGGTTTAATAAGGCTAAAGTTTAAAATTATTTTTAGAATATTGTTTCGCAATTTGTCTTATAGAAAACGTCTTTTCACTTTAGATTTTCAAATTTATTTTTATGTCTTTTTATTTCAACAATTAGATATAAAATGTAATTAATAATATTACAATAAAAAAACGTCCACAAAAGTTCGAAAATCTATTTCAGTATTATCTTTACAAAAAAAAGACATAAAAATGAATTTAAAATTCTAAATTGTAAAAGCGTTTTCTATAATACAATGTGGAACAATAATCTTAAGAGACTTTTAAATTTGAGCCTTAATAAACCACAAGAAAGCACAAAATGAACGTTTGTTTTTAAAGTGACCTAAATGTACTTAATTTTAGAATATCAAAGCTTTGACGTTTTTTAAAAATTTTAGGGCAATTAGGATAATTTACGGCAGTTAATAAATGTCAATTTAATTTTTATACGGGGTAGATTGAAAAAGTACTTTTTTTCAATTTTTTAATATACTAAGTGACATAGAAATCCGAACACCCAGTTTAAATGGTTTTATTTTAATGAAATTTAGTGAATTTATTTATCTTACTGTAAATAACAATTGATAAAATTTTCAGCCTTATCAGTTCGACATTCCGGTTTTTATACTGTTTTTTTAATTCACTAACGATCTAAAAATGAATATTGCAGCCGCAGTAAAGATCCAAATTTGGCGGATTTTGGTTGTTGACATTCTTTACGATTGGTTACGATGCCTAGAGTACGAAGACCTGTACGATTTCGTCAACTTAGTGAGTTTGATAGGGGCCGTATAGTGGGAGTTTGGGTAGCTGGACTTTCTTTTCGGGAAATTGCAGTTAGAGTGCAAAGAAGTGTAGACACTGTGGTTAGGTGTTGTCCGGCATGGCTTCAAGAAGGCCGTACGCAAAGAGCAAGGGGCACTGGACGCCGCCGTAGAACAACAGACCGTGAAGATCGCCGCCTAAGATTATTGGCCTTAAGGGACCGTTTCTCCACTACCAGGTCCATTGCAAATGAATGGTTTGCAGAACACGGAAGACCTATTGGCATGCGAAGTGTTTACCGACGAATGAGAAGTTTTCGCCTGTTTTCATACCGGCCACACTGGGTCCACCCTTTAACTCGAGAACACCGACGTAATCGCCTTGAGTGGTGCAGACAACGGTCACTCTGGGATCAGGAATGGAACAGTATTGTCTTTAGTGACGAGTCTCGATTTTGTTTAGGCATGCACGATGGTCGAGCCAGGGTTAGAAGGCGACGTGGTGAAAGGAGGAATCCAAAGTTTTTTGTTGAAAGATATGTTCATCACACTGCTGGAGTTATGGTTTGGGGTGCTATAGCTTATGGCTCCAGGTCACCTTTAATTTTCATCAGAGGTAACATGAACGCGCAGCGTTATATCCAAGAAGTTCTAGAACCCCATCTTTTACCCTATCTTGACACTCTGGCAAATCCAACTTTCCAACAAGATAATGCCCGACCACATGTTGCAAGAGTCACAATAGACTTCTTTCAACGTAATGATATCACATTGTTACCATGGCCACCAAGATCTCCCGACTTATCCCCAATTGAGCACGTGTGGGATATGATGGGTAGGAGATTGCTCAATTTGCAACGTCCTTCTCAGACTCTAGAAGCACTTCGAGAGGAGTTGGTGGTTGCCTGGAATGAGATACCACAGGAGGACATTGACCACCTGATCAGAAGCATGCCTAGGCGCGTTGGAGAATGCGTAACACATCGGGGTGCATCCACACATTATTAAAGGTAAAAGGGCTTTAAACCAATGCAATCATTTTGAAATTTTTATCATTTACTTATTATGCTTCATTAGGTACTTATACAAAATTTTATTAAAATAAAACCATTTAAACTGGGTGTTCGGATTTCTATGTCACTTAGTATAGTTTGCCCTGCTTTAAAAATATTATATAACTTCTAAATCTAAATAGATCTTTTAAATAATTTTTTTTTCTAAGTTCAAAAATAAAGATAGTTTTTTCTTATGTCACATTCATTAATTTGCACCTACCCCGTATACGCTATGGTCTAATTAAATTTTGATCAGTGTTTTGTAGGTTTCGGTGTATGTAAAAATTCTTATCAAGAATACATTTTCTTGAAAAATCAAAAGTAAAAAGTTTTCCATATGGTTCAATATTTCTGGCGGTCACTCTATAATTTATTTTAAGAGAAAACTTTTTTCTCTTGTTTCCCAAAATAATCGAAATTTACAATAAAACAGGGTCAAATAATGTGACCCAACATTTCGGATCCAACAAAAGATACAAAACAAAAACTACTTACCGCAAAAAGGACCTTCTTTTGAGACCGAAGCGAGTCTGGATAAGCATTTATTTGTCCTTTTATTTCAAAGAAATTGGAATACCGAAAACTGAAAGCGGCCTGTCTTATCAAGTTTAGCCATCGGCCCCGTAAAGATTCTCTTTCCGCCATAAACTTCGTTTGCACCTTTTTCTCAATTGAACTAAAGAATCGATGAACTTTTTCATTTCCGGAAAAGCTTCGCTTTTCTCTCTGAACTAGATGTCCCATTATGCACGGCAGATGTAAATCTGTGAAAATCTTTTTACGTTTTGTCCCCATAGATAAAGATGTTTTACTTATACGATTAATTTGTGAGTAAATTAAGATTTTAATGTATAAAAATAAGACATTTTAGATGGTCGCATAACACAGGGCCATTCAAAAAACAATTAAAAAATTGATTTTTTTTGAAAATTTATCGTTTCCCTAATTCGCAATTCTCGTAACCCCAGAATTAATTGAATTTGAAATTTTTGCACCATCTACTAACTTTATAATAAACGAGCGTTACACGAAAACTTTAAACCTCCAGTCATAATATTATAATAATTAGGTAACAATTTTTTTCTACTGGTCAAATGTCATAGCAACCAATAACGGAATCTTTAAGCTTAATTTTAATCAACTTCCCGCGATTCGATTTCTTTGAAACACGTATATTGCACACGTATCAAGGACCCATGACAATGCAATAATCTGCAAACAGTACCCCGTTATCCTGATTAGGATCGCCAGGATAAATATATTTCTTTATAGATTTTCTGTAGGAGAGTAACAGAGAAAGAGCTAGTGCGCGATCTGCGCATGCGTGCAGTTTCGGACGTACTCTCAGCATAAGGCTGACAGAAACTTTTTCGGAGTAGTTGCGTTCTGAAACCCCATGCAACAGTGAAGCTTTAAATGAAATGATTAGATTACGAAATAGTTCGTGAAACATTTCAATATCACATGTCCGCAGAAAACTAATTGATATATCGAACTAAAAAATGAAAAATAAATAATAGTTTAAAAAAACTAAAAAACACGCTTTTAATAGGTACCCAAATAACATAATGTAAAATTCAGCTTTTACAAAATAACAAGAGTTAAGTTTTCATTAATTAACGTTTGCTACCTAGTTTATCGCTTCTACCTATGTAGCGTGCATCCGCTGACAAACTTTCAGCTTTTATAAAATTGCGAAGGTCTGCCACTCACGGGCTCTTCGACTATTATTACTAAAATGATGAAACTCCATCAATTTAGTCTATGCTCAAAATATAAGTTATATCGGTTTTTGCTCAAACAAACAATTTAAAAAAACAAGCATTAAAAATTAAACTTTAAAAGGTCGAAAAACCATTTTTTTGTAATACTAAATTTTTTCCTTTTTAACTTTTCAACATAGCTTTAGTATTTATGCGATCATACAATTTGATTTTGCCCCCTTCAAAAAAAAAAATAATTAGAAAATAATAAGTAAAAACGTTTAGTTGCTTAATTTATTTTATGTCTCTTTGAAAAACACCTGTCTTATTAAATATTTTAAAAACGTGCTACGCACTGCATTAAGCTCTTAAAATATTTTTTTATTGGAAAGAAAAATTCTTAAAAGGGGAAAAAGTATAAAAGAAAAATACAAATTAAATGTAAGTCCGGTTAATTTAGACTAAAAGATAGAAGTCAAAAATTCGAAAGCAGCTGAAGTGACATTTTTCTCTAAGTAAATTTTGTTTCTCGGGTCGGAACAATGGAGACATTTACCTTTAATTCATAATAGTGTTTTTATTTATTTACTCATTAACGGGCATTGCCCAATTACAATTTTAAATAACAAGTATCTACATATATATCTAGTACTAAGCTTTTTTAATTAACAAATATTCAGGACTAAAATTTTTTATTTTAGTTAACCACCAAAATACTTAAAAAGCAGTAAAAATAACAAGCTACTAATGATTAAGAAACAAGAAAACAACATCTAAAATTAAATTTAAAATATATGCATTAAAAAAATCTAACTTTGAAAATAAAACAACATGAAGCCTTAATCTATAAAATATTGGACTTCATAACCCTTCGAAGCCTATTTAGGCATAGATTAAATAAATCGTCCCCAAATTTATTGGCAAGCTTCATCAATCTATTTATTGGGGAAAATTGCCCATACAACCTTTGGTGAAAATTTATTTGAAAGGTAACAGAATGCCTTAATGTCCTTGAAGGAACATAGAAATATATAGAATGAATAGCAGTTCACTACATTGCACATTCCTATGAATTAGTTTAAAAGAAACAAAACATCAGCATTTTCACGTCTAACTTTCAAACTTTGTATATTAATAGCTTTTTCAAGATCTTCAAAATTTATTGTTTCCTGGGGAATATGCAATTTAAAATCAATGTATCCTAAAAACTTTCTCTGAACAGAATTTAACATTCTAACATATTTCTCATAATATGGATTCCAAACAACAGAAAAATTTTCCAAACGGTGTCTTACTAACGAAGTATACAATAGTTTTATTGAATTTACATTTTTAAAATCTTTGGTATTTCTTTTAATAAACCCTAAAACTCTAAGGGCTCTATTCTTACAATACTCAATATGGGAAGAAAATGTAAGTTTATGATCAAAGAACACCCCCAAATCTTGTGGCTTAAAGGCTCGCAATTAATTCTGTAAATATTTCTTTGTACGTTCAAAGATCTACTAAACTGGATTAATGTGCATTTTTTTATATTTAGAATCATTCGGTTTCTTGTACACCAATCATAAAATCTATCCAAGTCCGCCTGTAAATTAATAACATCCTGTCCGCTACTTATCTTAAGAATTTTTTTAAATCATCGGCATACAATAAGAATTTAGAGAATTTAAAGCAGTCAGCCACATCGTTAATAAAAATATTAAACAATAAAGGAGAAATCCTACCAGTTTTCAATCGGTTGGGAAGTTTTCTAACCTCGAATGTCTAAATTGACCGGACTATATTGCTTAATATTGTGGAATCGTTCCTTATTCTATAATATAAGTACAATAATACACGTAACATAACTATAACTATATCTATTATATGTAACTTAATCCAGTTGTTTTATAAAGGACTGCTTAACTTGCCAATTATTCGGTCTTACCTTGACTATCTGCTTGCTTAATAGCAACAATATGGTTAAAATTGTCTTACACAAACATACATATATAACTGTTTAAGTTTATACCTTACTAAAGTTTAAATATTGAATTTTATTGAAGATATGTTCTGTAGTTTGGCGGATTCATTTAATGGATGGTAATTAGTTGGGTACTCGCCAAAAATGAAATTGAAGTACTAAAAACCAAAAAATTAAAACAGTAAAAGATACTTTAAAATCGACGTTTCGGTGGCAGATTTGCCGTTGTCAAGATAAATTGAATACAATAATAAAAATAAAAATTACTATTATTAGGTTTTAAGTTTTAAAATTTTTATGTTTTTTAGGAGATTCTAAAATGTCTTTGACATTAAATGTCAAATATGTTTGTTTGGTTATAGTATCATAGTGACATAGATAACTGGTTGCTGGTGTATTTATTGTTTATATTACAAAAAGGTGAATAGTTAGTTAATTTTTAGTCTTCCTGAAGATACTTCAGTATTAAGCAAAAGCAACCAAGTGTTATTTAAATTAACTTAAATTGATGCTACACAATTATCTTTATTTAATATATATACGCACTTTCTTTGATTTTACGTTTTTTAGAACAAGTTTTCTTTGCTAAAATGCTCCAATCCCAGTTTATTCTATGATTGTTATCAAATGCGTGTTGGCAGATTTTAATTTATGAAATTCTGTGTTTTAATGTATGATCTGTGTCTTTATGCGTTTGACTAATGGTCTACAAGTTTCACCTATAGAAAACTTATTGCATTCGCAAGATATTTTAAAAATGACATTTTTGTATTTTCATTTAAGTTGTATGGTTTTAGTTGTTAATTGAGATCTGATAGTGTTTTGTGTTTTAAAGATTGTGCGAATATTAAATTATGTGCTATTCGTTGAATTTTATTTGATAGTCCAGGAATGTATAGTAAAAATAAATAGAAAAATAGACCTATTACAAATTTATTTTTACCATACATTCCTGGACTATCAAATAAAATTCAACGAATAGCACATAAATTTAATATTCGCACAATCTTTAAAACACAAAACACTATCAGATCTCAATTAACAAAAACAAAACCATACAACTTAAATGAAAATACAAAAATGTCATTTATAAAATACCTTGCGAATGCAATAAGTTTTATATAGGTGAAACTTGTAGACCATTAGCCAAACGCATAAAAGAACACAGATCATACATTAAAAACACAGAATTTCATAAATCAAAAATCTGCCAACACGCATTTGATAACAATCATAGAATAAACTGGGATGCTTCGAGCATTTTAGCAAAGGAAACTTGTTCTAAAAACGTAAAATCAAAGAAAGTGCGTATATATTATTAAATAAAGATAATTGTGTAGCATCAATTTCAGTTAATTTAAATAACACTTGGTTGCCTTTGCTTGATACTGAAGTATCTTCAGAAAGACTAAAAATTAACTAACTATTCACCTTTTTTGTAATATAAACAATAAATACACCAGCAACCAGTTATCTATGTCACTATGACACTATAACCAAACAAACATATTTGACATTTAATGTCAAAGACATTTCAGAATCTCCTAAAAAAACATACAAATTTTAAAATTTAAAACCTAATAATAGTAAATTTTTATTTTTTATTATTTGTATTCAATTTATCTTGACAACGGTGGCAGATTTGCCACCGAAACGTCGATTTTAAAGTATCTTTTTCCTTGTTTTAATTTTTTTGGTTTTTAGTACTTTTAGTTTCATTTTTGGCGAGTACCCAACTAATTACCATCCATTGAATTTTATAATTTAATACGCCTACTTTTTGTTTATTTTATTATTAAACTACTAAATACCAATTATTATTAATATCAAAGTCAATTTATATACACGTCGTGCCACTTAAAAACTTCCATGGACATTTTTCGTCCATGTACAATGGTGTAGATAATATTTTCAAATGACTATATCTAAAAATTGGGCCATAAAACCCACACCAAATTTATGCTAGATGCCAGTGGCCTTAAGAAGAGTACTTTGGTGAAAAATAAAATAAAGCTTTTCGATAGTATTGTCTACGATCAGCTTAGTTGGAAGTGTGAGAGAATGACTTGGGGGAGTCAGCATGGTTTTATGAATGGCAGGGGAGCGATTACAAATTTGGTGTCATATGAGACCATTCTGTTGAATGCGTTAGAGCAGGGTTCTCAGGTAGATTCGATCTACATTGACTTCTCCAAAGGATTTGACAGGGTGAATCATAAGTTGTGGGCGCTGGGTTTAAGTGATCGATCTGTACGCTGGTTCCAAAGTATGCTTGTAGGTAGAAGACAAAAAGTAAAGAATGGTAATTTTGAATCGGGGTGGATTGAGGTAACGTCAGGTGTTCCTCAAGGGGGTCATTGTGCTCCAATATTATTTAATTTGTTTCTAAGTGATCTGGACAGCTATTTGAACAACTGCCATTTTCTGCTCTATGCTGATGACTTAAAACTGTTTCGTGTGGTTGAGAGTGAGGCCCAACATATTGCAACAAAATTTAACATACTTTTATAACTGGTCAGTAACAAATGACTTATCACTTAATGTAGCAAAATGTTGCTGTATAAGTTTTTATAAAAAAACAAGAAAGTAGATCAGAGATATAAAGTGGGAAATAACCTATTAGAAGAGGTAGAAAACATTAAGGACTTGGGAATATTTTTTGACTCACATATTACATTTAGAGAGCACTACAAGCATATTACGGGAAAAGCTTTACGGGTGTTGGGGGTTTTATATTGAGGGAGGGTGAGGATTTGTCAGTGAATTCACTGCGTTTACTGTACTGTTCTCTTGTGAGATCTCACATTGAATATGCATCTATGATATTATCCCCTTTTTATAATATCTATAAAACCCAGTTAGAGGATGTTCAAAAAAAATTGTGAAGTATTGTGCATTTAAACTGAACATGCGAAATAGGGTCGAGGAAGTCTCTTCTCATCTTAACCTGCCACCTTTGGAGGTTAGAAGGGCGGTTAGTGATTTGTGTTTTATTTACAAATTAGTCAATGGAAACATTGATTGTCCGGTTCTTCTTGGGCAAATTTGTTTAAAAATCCCTACTCGATCGCTTAGAAGTAATCAACTATTTTCAGTTCAATTTCATCGGACTAACTATGGTTTTCATGCTCCAATCTCACGCTCCCTAGCATATTTGAATGCTCATCCTAGTATAGATCCTTTTGGAAGCTCACTTAATCTCTTTCGAAAGCAATGCTTCACATCACTATTAAGTGGTTAATGTAAGTGTTAATTTGTAGATTCTATAACTATGATTTTCTGATATATGTATAAAGTAATTTTTTTTATGTTTTATACTTATCTTTTAATATTTTATGTATCTGTAAGAAATTTTATAATGGGGTATCCTGTATATTGCTTAAATAAATAAATAAATTTTGAAATTTGCGAAAGAAAGCTGATTTTTGCATTACCCCACCCCCAGAAAAAATCCCAGTTATAAAAGAAAATCTTCTTGTATTTTTTTCATAAATTAACCTAAATTTTATTGACAAGTTCTAAATTTTAAAAAGTATATATGTTTTGAAACAACTATAGCCAGTTAAACATTTTTCACTCCACGATTTTCTTTTGCAAAATTTTTTGGATGCCTCGAATTATCGGAAAAAGGTAAATATTTCAGCGAAAATTAAATCTTGTTACCAAAATATTATTAAATTAAACAAAAAAAAAAAAAAAAACAAGTAGTAAGTTTTATTTATCTTTTGAAGTTAGTGCGACATATTTTTTTAATATTTATTTTATTCTTTTTGGTTTTTTTATAATTAACATTTAATCAGTGACCATTCACTACAAAATGAGTACTAGTACCTTTTTCTCTTACGTAAAGTCTTACGCAAATACTCCTAATAGGTATACGTTGGGTATTAACGAAAACACCCGACCCACAAAAATGGAATACACAAAATGATAAAACAAATATAGAGAACTATAGACAAATAACTTTGCCATCTATATTTTCCAAAGTGCTTGAGGTAGTTGTTTATCGCCGTATAATTCATTTTGTTGGAAGATACGGCATCGTAGAAGAGTGTCAGCATGGTTTCTTTCCTGGAAAATCTACAGAGACTGCGTCATTTAACCTTTTAAATTTTATTTATAAAAGCTTGGATCAGGGAAAATTTGTTGTTTCCCTCTTTTTGATTTGTCAATTGCTTTTGACACAGTAAATAGATCTTTCCTTATAGCAAAGCTTTATAATATGGGCATACGGGGTACTCTTCTTAACTGGATTGAGTCTTATATGACTGATAGAAAAATAATTGTTAAATATGGGGAGACTTTTTCTGATACTAAAGCAATACACCTGGTAGTTCCGCAAGGTTCTGTCCTCGGGCCACTGCTTTTTATACTCTATGTTAACGATGTCTCAAACCATTTAAAAGCTAATAATCTGACAATGTATGCGGATGATTCAACAGTTGTGGTCGTGTCTGACAGCTTGGAAGAGCTTGGAGCAAGTATGATGATGGTGCAACATGACTTTGAAGTGTGGTGTCAAAAAAATAACTTAATTTTAAATACAGAAAAAACAGTCATTGTAAATATGCATATTCGTAAGCCAGTACCAGACTATTTTTTTGTAGAGAATAATGTAAAGGCCTCAAATTCTATTAAATTTTTGGGTACTTATCTGGATTCAGGCTGTACTTTTGATGTGCACATTGGTCATGTTTGTGCCAAGCTAAACTCCGCATATTATGCTATTCTAAAATTAAAAAACACTTTAAGTGAAGAGAGTCTGATGACCGTTTATTACTCATTAGCTTACAGTTTTCTTACATACAATGTAATTGTTTGGGGTTGCAGTAGTCTGTGTGAGGGAGTTTTCGTTGCTCAAAAAAGAATATTAAGACTTATTTTTAATATGGGATATGTAGACTCATGCAAATCTACCTTTATTAATAAACAAATTTTAACCTTCCCGTGCGTCTATATATATAAATGTCTTACGTTTGTAAATAAAAATAGACATCTGTTTACAAATTTAAATTTAAACAGCAACACTAGAGTAAAAGATTTGCTTTTGGTACCCAAACACAAAACTTCTTTCTATGAGCGATCGCCAATGTATAATTGTATAAACCTATACAACAATTTAGCTCCAAATCTTAGAACCCTACGTGGTGTTAAATTTAAAAATGCTGTCAAAAAGTTTCTCATCGATGGTGCGTTCTATTCGCTAAAAGAATTATTAGCAGGCCAAATAACTTGACTTTTAATTACATTGTTCTGGAGACTGCTATTGGTTTCTAAAATTTCTAGATAAATGATTTGCTTGTTTTATATTTGTATTGTAAGCATTTTTTACCTATATGTGTATATATGTTTATATTGTTTAGATTAAGTTGTATTTTATATATAGGTTTTATTCTTATTTGATATGTGGACATTGTATGTAACAACATACAAAATTATTTGTCTTTGTGATTTTATATCTGATTAATTTGGTTTATAATTGACGAACCTATGTACACATTATGTACTTATTTGGAAATAAAACATATTCCATTCTATTCTATTCTATTACACAATAAAAAAAATATACTATTAGCTAAATGAATACGACATGACCAAAAATATTTTGACATTACAATTACTACCTAAAAGAATTTTTAAACTCGGTCCACAATTAACAAAATAATCGGTGTACATTCATAAAAATACATGGCTGTCGAACATACAACTTTCTCCTTTTGTAATGTCGGTAAAAATTGGGATTTTCTCTTGTTTAAAAAAACTTATGCTGAGACTTTTATATGGCTTTTAAAAACTAAATTAATTGCTTGATAAAAATACCGAGCAGTCCTTAAAAAAAACAATTTTTAGTAATATTTTAAAAACAATAATAGTAAAATAAAGCCTGATTATATATTTTTTTATTTTTTTAAATTTTGTTTTTTATCTTTGCACAAATCACGAAGGCTAAAGCCTAAATACTAACGTACCGTGGGTGTCTTAAGCGGGGTAAGAGGGAGTTTGTTGACACGGGACTTAAATACTTGGAGATTTGGAGGGGAAGGAAAGACCTCAGCGGGCAGCAGGTTCCACAATCTAGAAACTCTAGGGATAAAAGAACGAACAAAGTGGGAAGTTCGGGGCCTGTCCAGTTGGACCGTATAGGGATGCATACGCGCAGAACCACGAGTTTCTCTGTTGGGAACCATTAGTGGAGGAACTATACTGGACAATTCTTCAGAGCAGAAGCCATGGAAATACCTATAAAAAAGCGATAAATCCCCCACAGCCCGACGATGGGCAAGAGAGGGAAGTCTTTCTGTAAGTGAAGGATTATTAATGAGACGAATAGCTCTTTTTTGAATAGAATCAAGAATGCTTAGGGTTGTGGGGGACGCCATGCCCCAGATATGAGAACAATATTCCAAGGGAGGTCGAATTTGGGACACATATAAAGCGTATAAATTAGAAGGGGAGAAATACTTTTTGGCTCGAAAAAATTTTCTCTAAACAAATGGTTTTAATAAAATTTGTGTTTAATATGACGTTCTCATTCCATCTACAACTTTGACGTTTAAATACCTATTTTTAAATCACATAAACACACAACAAAGCTGTGAACTCAAACATTTAACTTGGGTTCAGATTACGAAACAATTCTCATACGAAATCTACCTTTGATGCCGGCTCGGTTAATCTTCAAGATTAGTTGTATTATGAAGGATCTTGGGAATTTGCTTTACCTTCCTCAAATAATTAATGGTTTTCCTTTTCAATACAGAACCGTATTAAGCATTATACAGGGTGGGCTAAAAATAGGGGACCCATTTATTTTTCAAATATTGTATTTAATAATTTCAGTATATTGCACTGCAAAAAACCGGACAAAGATTTTTTTAATATCCAATACTAAATAACTTTTAAGCGCGCTTGTAGCTGCTCCGGTTGTATCGGCAAGCGTCGATCTCCGGAGTTAAGCAGTGAAGTGCGCGCCCATAACTTGGATGGGTGACCCGCGGCACACGGTGTTC
This sequence comes from Listronotus bonariensis, assembly GCA_014170235.1. Classification (NCBI taxonomy): domain Eukaryota; kingdom Metazoa; phylum Arthropoda; class Insecta; order Coleoptera; family Curculionidae; genus Listronotus; species Listronotus bonariensis. Next base: position 31,907 of record JACEGR010002669.1, on the reverse strand, counting down.
TGCTCGGGGGTGAAAACGGATCGAGCAACAACCATCCAAGTTATGGAATGAATGGTGTGTGAATGGGGAGGAGTAGGGGTCGAGGTACAATAAGCCTTTAGGCTGCAGTGCACCACCTAGGGGGGCGGTCGTCGGCCTGGGTGGGATGACTCCAAAAGAGCGAAAAAAAAAATAAAAAAATAACTTTTTGGTTTTTTGACCGATTTTAATTATCTTTTTGTCCATTGGTAGCTTTTTCATCAAGATTATTATTTATTATGAGGGTTGCAAAAAGTTTACTAGGATTTGGTATTTTAAAAAATGTACTCCAGAACTTGCACCAATCTTAACTCGGCTCTTTCGAATTTCTTACGACACAGGTATCTTTCCGGAGAGCTGGAAAGCTGCACGTGTTCAACCTATTCCCAAGAAAGGATTTTAATCTTTTCCATCTAACTATAGACCAATTTCAATTCTCTCAGTTCTTTGTAAAGTAATGGAAAAATTAATTAATTCACAAATTCTTAAGTACTTAGAAAAACACAAAATTTTTGCATGACAGGCAGTATGGATTTCGCCACAAAGATCTACAGCAGATCTTCTTTCCTTCGTATCACACTGGAGTTTCTAGGTGAGTCCCAGATCGTTGCTCTTGATATATCCAAAGCTTTTGACCAGGTCTGGCATGCCGCACTTCTTAATAAACTTCCCTCCTATGGTCTTTCAACTAAACTCTGTACTTGGCTCTCTAGTTATCTATCTGATCGACGTATATCAGTTATTGTGGACGGCCATTCTTCAAGCTTTCACCAAGTAAATGCTAGAGTCCCTCAGGGCTCAGTTCTGGCACCAACATTGTTTCTTCTTCACATCAACGACCTTCTCTCGTCCACAACTAATTCCATTCATAGTTTCGCCGACGATAGTACCCTCCACTCCAGTTTTCAGGTTCCTAAACCCATCACTAAACCCATGACTGACTTGGAAAACAAACGCAGAGCGATGCAGATATCTCTTTCGCAGGATCTTAATTTAATATTGGATTGGGGCGCCAAAAATCTCGTCCACTTTAATGCACCCAAAACACAATCATATTCCTTGTCGCGAAAAGAGTCATCAAATACTCATTCTCTACTTGTGAGCGGCCAAGTTTTACAGAGCAGAGACCTCAATCTTATGTGCGTCACATTTTAAAGTAACCTTAACTGGCATAAACACATTGTATCTATAGCCACGGCAGCTTCAAAAAAGCTTGGATTTCTCTTTCGAGCCAAAAAGTAATTTTCCGCTTCTAATTTATAAACTTTATATATGTCCCAAATCCGACCTCCCTTGGAATATTGTTCCCATATCTGGGGCATGGCGTCCCCCACAACCCTAAGCATTCTTGATTCTATTCAAAGAAGAGCTATTCGTCTCATTAATGATCCTTCACTCACAGAAAGGCTTCCCTCTCTTGCCCATCGTCGGGCTGTGGGGGATTTATCGCTTTTTTATAGGTACTTCCATGGCTTCTGCTCTGAAGAATTGTCCAGTATACTTCCTTCACTCACGGTTTCCAACAGAGAAACTCGTGGTTCCGCGCGTATGCATCCCTATACGGTCCAACGAGACAGGCCCCGAACTTCTCACTTTGTTCGTTCTTTTATCCCTAGAGTTTCTAGATTGTGGAACCTGCTGCCGGCGGAGGTCTTTCCTTCCCCCCAAATCTTCAAGTATTTAAGTCCCGTGTCAACAAACTCCCTCTTACCTCGCTTAGGACACCCACGGTACGTTAGTATTTAGGCTTTAAGCCTTCGTGGTTTGTCTAAAGATTAAAAAAAATACAGGAAAGAGCCAATGTGGATTTTCACCCAAATTTTCGAACACCCTGTGGAATAATTTACCGTCAAAATTTCTTACCAGTGTTTTGGTTTTAAGGCTCTATCTTTTCCTAATATTTCTTTTTTTTTTCTTTATATTATTATCTTTATTCTAAAAGGAAACAGACATTGCTATGAAATTGATGTGTTGTTATACTTTTACACCACAAAGATATACAGGGTGAAATTTAATTGATGGCTAAAAATACAGGGTATGATTTTCTAGCTTACTTTATAAAAAAAACTCTTATGAACATATGTCCTAAACGACTTAACTTTTAAGATACAGGGTGTTAAAATTTTCAAAAAACAAAAAATATCGAAACATTGATTTTAGTAAAAACTATTTTACTAGATATAAACCTTATTTAAATGGGTATTTAATATTTTTGGTGCATAATTGCTAATTAAAAATTATAAAATCTAATTTTCAAAACAAAAGATCCCGCAATGCTGCAAAAAATATGCAATTAGGTGAATTTTATTTCCCTTTCCTTAAACTAAACAAGATTATAAAAAATTAAGAGACATAAAAGCAGTTTTTAAATTTGCCTTATCCAAAGAGAGCACAAACATTTTACACAAATTTAAACAGTCATTGGCGTGCCGTTTTTTTGTTGAAAATATTCCTTTAGTTGCCTCTCGAGACGCCTCTGGACTTATTAAATGTAATTAGGTTAGGGATAAATTAACCCCTTGTTGTTATTATTATTATTGTCAAATAAAAAAAATTGGGTTAAGAATAGTTAGGATATTTAAAAATAAAATTTTGGAAATTTTAACACTCATCTCATAAGTTAAGAGGTTTAGGAGAAATGTTATTATATTAATTAAATTTTACCCTGTATACAAATATTAGTTTGATAAATTGGGTTTCAGATTTTTGTTATATCTTAAGATATACAAGGTATGACAAAAAGTGTGATTTAAAAAAATAACCCTATATATTATGGATGGTATTTATTTGGGTACACGCCAAAATAAAATTAAAAGTACTAAAAACCAAAAAAAAAAAAAAATTTAAACAAGTAAAAAGATAATTACAAATTTATTTTTACCATACGTTCCCGGACTATCAAATAAAATTCAAGGAATAGGGCATAAATTTAATATTCGCACAATCTTTAAAACACAAAACACAATCAGATCTCAATTAACAAAAACAAAACCATACAACCTAAATGGAAATACAAAAAATGTCATTTATAAAATACCTTGCGAATGCAATAAGTTTTATATAGGTGAAACTTGTAGACCATTAGCCAAACGCATAAAAGAACACAGATCATACATTAAAAACACAGAATTTCATAAATCAAAAATCTGCCAACACGCATTTGATAACAATCATAGAATAAACTGGAATGCTTTAAGCATTTTAGCAAAGGAAACTTGTTCTAAAAAAAGGAAAATCAAAGAAAGTGCGTATATATTATTAAATAAAGATACAAGTTTAAGGAGTTTATATTTTTAAAATAAAATTAATTTAATTGCACCCCTGCGGTTTGAAAAAAATCAAATATCACAAAAAGGAATAAAATTAGACACTTAGTACTATAAACACACTTGAGTTATTATAGGGTGTTCCATTTAAAAAAATTTAACTTTGATACGTCACACTTTTTTGAGACATCCTGTATAGAGTAAAATAATTTCATACTGTGGCCTTATCCGACCTGTATATGTTTCAGTATTTACTTTTTTAAAAACCCCATGGTTATCCAGCTACAGACCGTGTCGAATATGGTGGTCCATCCTGTATAATCCTATAAAGAGCCATATTTGTTACAAATAATTTATTCATGTATTAAAAATATCTTTTCATAATTTAATACATTATGACGTACATCAGGGTTCATTGACTGGGAAGGCATATAAAATGGAGCTGTTTAAAAAGTAGATTAAATTTATTTGCAAAAGCTGTTGACTTAGTTTTAAAATGGCATTTAGGGCGCTTCGGAGCTGCTGATCGATATAGGGTTTACGCGCATTGCCCAAACTGACAGTGCTCTGAATGCGTGTACACGTGCCTTACATAGACGTGCATCTGGGTAAAGTTATCAAATAAATATTTAGCAGTTATATGTGAGTCATTACCATCAAATTTTGAAATAAATAATAATATTAAATTTTCTGAAACAACCAAATTTTTAGGAACCATTTTTGACTCCACAATGTCTTTCAAAAATCACGTTGATTATGTCTGCGCAAAATTAAATTAGGCGTTTTATGCAATCCCTAACTTAAAAAATACACTGGAAGAATCGGAATTGCTCTCTGTGTACTATTCAGTGGCTTACAGCCATCTTTCGAATAATATTGTGTCCTGGGGAGGTAGTAATGCATCTGAAAGAGTCTTTGTGGCGCAAAAAGACTACTGAGGTAAATTTTTAATCTTAAACCGCGTGACAACGCAAACCTTTATTTATCCAGAAAAGAATCCACACTTTGCCATGTGTGTTTATTTTTAAGTACGTGACTTATGTAAATTCTAATATGGGACTATTTAGGAGACTCGGAGAGTTAAATCATTACAGCACTAGAAACAAGACTATTATAGATGTTTCTTTACACAGGACCTCCTTTTTCGAAAACTTTCCTTTTTAAGGTTGTCTTACCCTCTACAACAAGCTTTCAAGATATTTTAGAAATATGCATGGGGGTAAATTCAAGAATGCCGTTAGGCAATTTCTTATTGACAAGGCATTTTACTCGGTTGCAGAGTATATAGGACATTAGACTTTGTTACTTTGCTTGCGTTTTGATTTGACAATTTTAATATTCTTTTATATGTATATATTTATACAAAATTTTAACTTTATTTATAGTAATTATTTATAGCTAAGGTTTCATTTGTATTCGTTTTTTTGTGTGTTTTTACAATTACATTTTATATATTTATGTGTCTATGTATATTTGTGTATATCTATATATTTTTTATGATATTTATATTTATATTTATTTATATTGACGACCCCTTTGTACCTATTGTGCATTTTTAAGGTAATATATTCTATCTATCTATCTATCTATCAATCATCTTTTTTTTTTGTCCAGTTTTAAATTTTTAATATTTTGATTATTTATTTTGCAATATTTATTTATTTTAAATAAGTAATAACTTCCTTAATTGTAATCTGCAATTAGCAGAGCACTTAAAACTGCTTTAACGTTAAAACCAGAATAATCACAGTTGGAACGTCTTATGTATACATAATTCCAATCCACCAGACCAGGATTAAAAAGCAAAGTCACTACCAGCAGAGCTAACTAACTTGTCAAATATTAATTCATAATACTATATCCCAAGAAAATCAAATTGTCCTGCGGACACGAGATTGGTTGTCCGACAGAATTTTTTAAGCTTTTTAAACTTTAAACTGTTCTATAATAGCCATTTATGAATCAAAGGTGTTACTAGGACTATAATGCGCTGAAGGTCGAAATAGCTTGAGGGCTAGATTTCGACCTGATGGGCATTATAGTCCAGTAAAGCCCGTGGTGCATACAATGCTTTATGTTTTACCCAAAAAGAGTTTTTCAATGACTAATTACATTATTTATTCGCAATATAAAAAATAAGTTGCACCTGTACCTGTATACGTAAGTAGATAATGACTGGTGTTAAGTTTGACTTTGATGTTTCTATCAGTTAGTCAGTTGGCATTTTTTATTTAACGATTTGCTCAAAATGGAAGAAATTCCACAAAATACAAGAGAAAAGGCCATAAAAGCGACCGAAAATCTTTTGCCAGTTAAATCAAGGCAATAGTATGATCGGGAGTATGGCATATTTGGTATTTGGAAAGATGCGAACGCAATTCTTCAAATAACCGAAACCGTTTTAATGGCATATTTTCAGGAACTGGTAAGTTACATTATCATAATGCCCGCTTATAATGCCCTAGGTGTGATAGCAGGTATTATTGGGAGCATTTGGGGGTATTAAAAATAATAATTACTTACGTATTTCTGCTGGTTGTCTGTCGGACACACATTTTTTTGCTAAATTTGGTCGACTGAGGCCGCAGTTATAATAGAAAACCAATGACAAATGTAATCATTTACCACGAATATCGGCTTACCGACTGTGTACACTCTATGCCAATTATATACTAAGTGACATAGAAATCCGAACACCCAGTTTAAATGGTTTTATTTTAATGAAATTTAGTGAATTTATTTATCTTACTGTAAATAACAATTGATAAAATTTTTAGCCCTATCAGTTCGACTTTCCGGTTTTTATACTGTTTTTTTTAATTCACTAACGATCTATAAATGAATATTGCAGCCACAGTAAAGATCCAAATTTGGCGGATTTTGGTTATTGACATTCTTTACGATTGGTTACGATGCCTAGAGTACGAAGACCTGTACGATTTCGTCAACTTGGTGGGTTTGATAGGGGCCGTATAGTGGGACTTCGGGAAGCTGGACTTTCTTTTGGGAAAATTGCAGTTAGAGTGCAAAGAAGTGTAGACACTGTGGTTAGGTGTTGTCAGGCATGGCTTCAAGAAGGCCGTACGCAAAGAGTAAGGGGCACTGGACGCCGCCGTAGAAAAACAGACCGTAAAGATCGCCGCTTAAGATTATTGGCCTTAAGGGACCGTTTCTACACTACCAGGTCCATTGCAAATGAATGGTTTGCAGAACACCGAAGACCTATTGGCATGCGAAATGTTTACCGACGAATGAGAAGTTTTCGCCTGTTTTCATACCGGCCACACTGGGTCCTCCCTTTAACTCGAGAACACCGACGTAATCGCCTTGAGTGGTGCAGACAACGGTCACTCTGGGATCAGGAATGGAACAGTATTGTCTTTAGTGACGAGTCTCGATTTTGTTTAGGCATGCACGATGGTCAAGCCAGGGTTAGAAGGCGACGTGGTGAAAGGAGGAATCCACAGTTTTTTGTTGAAAGACATGTTCATCACACTGTTGGAGTTATGGTTTGGGGTGCTATAGCTTATGGCTCCAGGTCACCTTTAATCTTCATCAGAGGTAACATGAACGTGCAGCTTTATATCCAAGAAGTTTTAGAACCCTATCTTGACACTCTGGCAAATCCAACTTTCCAACAAGATAATGCCCGACCACATGTTGCAAGAGTCACAATAGACTTCTTTCAACGTAATGATGTCACATTGTTACCATCGCCACCAAGATCTCCCGACTTATCCCCAATTGAGCACGTGTGGGATATGATGGGTAGGAGATTGCTTAATTTGCAACGTCCTCCTCAGACTCTAGAAACACTTCGAGAGGAGTTGGTGGTTGCCTGGAATGAGATACCACAGGAGAACCACCTGATCAGAAGCATGCCTAGGCGCGTTGGAGAATGCGTAACACAGCGGGGTGCCTCCACACATTATTAAAGGTAAAAGGGTTTTAAACCAATGCAATCATTTAGAAATTTTTATCATTTACTTATAATGCTTCATTAAGTACTTATACAAAATTTTATTAAAATAAAACGATTTAAACTGGGTGTTCGGATTTCTATGTCACTTAGTATATATTGATTTTAAATAATATCGTGGTTGTCTGACGGACATACGGTGCGACGGAATAGATGAAAAAAGATATTTTTAATTATTTCTGGTTTTATGTATGTGAACCAGATATTTTGTAAAATTAAGTTTGTTTTGTAAATATTATGTTATTAAAATATGTGATACGGACTGTAAGTCTGTTTTTTCAGAGAACAATTATATGTAGGTAACATACATATATTAAATTTTTGGTTGACATGTGTAAACAAATTTATATTTTGCATAACACGCAATAAAAATTTATTTACCTATCTGTTTTTCTATCTATCTAAATTTCAACGTCGATACCAAGCTAAAATTTCATTATTTAGTGAATTCGACATGGAGTTTTACCGGATTCTGCCTCTAACATGTAATACAAAGGCAAAACACGTCTGATGAGGGAGTTCTAATAACTAACGTAAAAAGCAAATATTCTTGTAACTGCTTTAAAACAGATATTATATATCGTATACGTATTACTGAGGCCAAAAATTTAAATAAAAATAAAAAAATATTCTACCACAGGTTGTTTCTAATCGCCTATCAGTAGATAATAATTATACATTTAATATTATTTTTTTTACATTTAATAGTATTTTTTATAACGTCCTACGTCTATGGCATCGTTTAAAAGAAATAAATGAAAAGTCAGCGACTCTGGGTAACGGTAAACTTAAATTATTTGTGTATCTCACAAAAAAAAACTAAATGAAAACTTATTAAATTTGACAAATAAAATCTGGATTCTTTCATGTATTTTTATGTCAGAAATAATTGACTAAACAGTAAATAAATAAGTAAAATCATTTAAAACATTACTTCAATTATTGTTAAAACTAATAATAATTAATTTTACTTGTTAATTTATTTTTGATTGTTTGTTATTTCTACGCCAATACCTCAAGAGTTACGACACACATATTTTTTGAATAATGTTTTCAGTTATTACGTTTTTCTTATTTATTCGCCTCAAGCGACCTACATGTTTAAAAAAATTCTACCAAGCTTAAGCTTCTAATATTTTAAGTATTTTAACAGTTTTCCCATTTTAAAAGCACTTTAAATGTTTTTTTTTACTACTTCTTACTAAATTGTGAATTATTTTGATTGACCTTACGGCATATTTCTTTTGCCATTTGCCTGTTTTTTATGGTTTAATTTTTTTAGCAAAACGCAAAAAATAAAGTAAAAAAAAAGAGTTTACTCGGGGGTAATATCCCTAGTGCATTTAATTTTTCCGAAAAATTTATAAAAACGAGTTTCTAAATAACTTGTTTTAACAAATAGCATGAGCGAGAGTGGTTTAAAAATCCGAGTCAAAGACGAGGATTTTTTTACTTTCGTGAATTCTATTTGTTAAAACAGATTGTTTAGCAACGAGTATTTAAAATAATACTATTTTGTAAATAATTTTAATATAAGGTTTGACTAGTAAAGATTTATTCACAAAGGACACAAGGACTTACCAACTTGGCAACCTAATTTAAAGAAAAAAAAACAATTTATCTAAATAATTTTATGCTTTTTGTACTAAATTATTTCATAAATTTTAAATGTTGTAGACATGAAAATAATTTTAATACAAATATATACGTTTAAAGAGCTTCGAATAATTTAATATTGGTATTCATGGTTTATTGTCATATAAATATAATATAAATTTCAAATTAATTTTGGTAAAATATGAAATTTTTACAAAGCTTTATACATTCATGTGTAATTTGTGTATGTATGTTAAAATTTATTGCTTCTTATTCTTTTTTTCAATGTATGTACATATATATTTATTAAATTTTACCAGGTGTATTAGACTTTTTGTTGAGTCAATTAAACTTCCCAACAGAGTTTAAAGTAGGCTTAGGCTGATGTTTCATACTGATTATTTTTTAATTAGATTCTGCGTAATACTCTAAATCTTTAACCCGTTTTAAGTTATTTTAAATACTATGTTAGAAATGACATTTTAAAACCAATATGTAATTTCTTTTGAACAAAATCTTTTATTAAAAGTTTAGGTTAGAAACCTTCCTTATTGGACTGTATTATTTACATTTTATTTTTTTATTTAAAATTGGTAAGGTTAACGAATAAAATACACGAGCTAAAGAAGTTTCTAAATAAACTAGTTTATCCAAATTTATGTTTATTAAGATCATTGCGTAAGTGTCTCTTTAAATTTGGCTTGCAAGAACGATAGGGTTAGTCTATTTCCACTACTTCCATTTATTCTAACAAATTGCAAATAAATATATTTTAAAAGTGTATTTTACTTTTATAAAACGTTATTTTTGCCATTTATGTACCGCAACATCTCCCTAATGGTTGACTTTTCACCCTATGTTAATAAAGCAAACTACCCTTTATTTTAAACAAGGAATCGCCTTCTAAAATTTTTTGTATTTGTTTAGAAACGCCCTGTAAAATAATAGTCGTTGAAAAAGTATTGTAAGCAACTCGCACAGAATTCTTATTTCCCTCTCGCATTTTCGTGGAAAATTACATTCTATGACCGTTTTCTTAATAAACATACTACTGTAAATTTCGATAGATCAAAAATTTAAATTAGTATTTTTTGTCTTCCCATAAACTTATTAAAATTAGTACTTTATTTTTTTCTTAAATTTGGTAGATTTGACATTACTGCACCATAAATTGGCATGCTTGTTTTTCTTTTTGTGTACAAGAATAGACCAAAGTTATCGAAATTCCACGCATTTAATATACTTTCATGATTTTTTTTCTCTGGATAGTGCACGAAGGCTGAAAGCCTAAATACTAACGTACCGTGGGTGTCTTAAGGGAGGTTAGAGGGAGTTTGTTAACACGGGACTTAAAAACTTGACACTTGACCTTCGCTGACAGTAGGTTTCACAGTCTAGAAACTCTAGGGATAAAAGAACGAACGAAATGGGAAGTTCGGGGCCTGTCCAATTGGACCGTATAGGGATGCATACGCGCGGCACAAAGAAGGGACTATACTGGATAATTCGTCGGAGCAGAAGCCGTTAAAGTATCTATAGAAGAGCGATAGATCCACCACAGCTCGACGATGGGCAAGAGAAGGAAGTCTTTGAGTAAGTAAAGGATCATTAATAAGACGAACAGCCCTTCTTTAAATGGCATCAAGAATGCTAAGGGTTGTAGGGGATGGTATTCCCCAGACATGAAAACAATATTCCAGAGAGGGTCAAATTTGGGACACATACAAAGTGTATAAATTGAAAGGGGAAAAATACTTTTGGCTCGTAAAAGAAATCCAAGCTTTTTGACGCCGCGGTGGCTATAGATACAATGTGTTTATGCCAGTTAAGGTTATTTTCAAATGTGACGTCCACAAGGTTAAATGTGTCCCCGCTCTACAAAACCTGGCCACTCATAAGCAAAGGGTGAGTCTTTGATGATTTTTTCGCGACAAGGGACATGATTGTCTTTTGGATGCATGAAATTGAACGAGATTTTTGGCGCCCCAATCCAATATTTTTATATCCCCCGTGGCCTAGTGGACAGAGCTTTGATCTTCGAAGCCAGAGGTCGGCGGTTTAATTCCCAGCGGAAGAGACATATTTAGGTAGTAGTTATTTAAAAATAACGACCGTGGTGGCACTACCGCGTTGTCTAAAAGGTGCTGTGAAATGCAACTGCATGTTTCAGTGATTGGACAACGTTGACGGAACAGGGGGAACGATGGGTTAAACATCTAATAACCCGACACCCACGGTACTCTGGTATTTAGGCATAGACCTTCGTGGGATGTCAAAAAGATAAAAAAAATATTACATTGAGATCCTGTGAAAGAGATATCTGCATCGCCCTGCGTTTGCTTTCCAAGTCGGGTTGAGACATTGGTTTGGGAACCTGAAAAGTGGAGTGAAGGGTACTATCGTCAGCATAACTATGAATGGGATTGGTTGTGGAAGATAAAATTAAACCAAAAATTTTTCTCTTAATTATTTACGTTAAAATTAAAATTAATCTCTGTAGATTGATTATAATTTTTACAATCATAACAGCCGGGTTATTTTTATTCGGCCGCCAGCTCTGCCGATTTTAATTTTAATTAAACTGTATTTCCATTTGACTAGTTACATGCAATAAATTTATATATGGCTTTGAAAATTATTGCTTTGTAACAAATTAAATTGGAACGTTATATGACCCGAAACTATTTGACTGCAAAATTATTTTGTTGTTACAACTGAAAAATAAACAAATGTAAACATTATATATTTAAGTTTCGATAGTTTATTCAATTACTTAAAACCTATTTAACAGAGTTAGTGTGCTTTCCGGAAGTAAAAAAAAAGATACCCATTAAAAAAATAAAAATTACAAAAAATTTTTGATGCTATTCAAAGAAGGGCTGTTCGTCTTATTAATGATCCTTTACTTATTCAAAGACTTCCTTCTCTTGCCCATCGTCGAGCTGTAAGAGATCTATCGCTCTTCTTTAGATACTTTTACGGCTTCTGCTTCGACGAATTATCCAGTATAGTCCCTCCTCTTGCAGCTCCCAACAGAGAAACTCGTGGTGCCGCACGTACGCATCTTTATACGGTCCAATTGAACAGGCCCCGAACTTCCCATTTCGTTCGTTCTTTTATCCCTAGAGTTTCTAGACTGTGGAACCTACTGCCAGCGGAGGTCTTTCCTTCCCCCCAAATCTTCAAGTTTTTAAGTCCTGTGTTAACAAACTTCCTCTTACCCTGCTTAAGACACCCACGGTACGTTAGTATTTAGGCTTTTAGCCTTCGTGGATTGTCCAAAGATAAGTAAAATGAAATATGGGTTTATATTGATTTTTGCATAATTGTTCGGTTTTTAGTTGTTTAAGAAAATCTAGCAGTTTCTATATAAAAATATCCTTTTTGCAGAGATTTTTTACCTTTATATGATTTAAAATAACTATTAAACAACCACAATAAGTTTCAAATTTTCAATTAAAATCCGTCAAATCGTTAACTTACTTCGACAAAAATATTTTTAATAATTATTTAAAAGGTTGATCTAGCAACGCAAGGTCTATTTAAAGGGCTTGGAGGAAGAAGGTAACAAGCTACAATTTACGAAATCTCCAAAATACCAAGGGAAATAGTTTTTTTGTTACCTACACAATTTTTTGATTTTATTTCACATTTTGATACATTTTTGTATAAAAATACTACAAAAGCAGTTTTGGAAATCATATTTATTACGACTTTAGGATTTAATCAAACTATTTTTTTTTATTTTTGTTATCTTTGGACAAACCACGCAGGGTAAAAGCCTAAATACTAACGTACCGTGGGTGTCTTAAGCAGGGTAAGAGGGAGTTTGTTGACACGGGACTTAAATAGTTGAAGATTTGGGGATGAAGGAAATATCTCCGCGGGCAGCAGTTTTCACATTCTAGAAACTCTAGGAATAAAAGAACGAACAAAATGGGAAGTTCGGGTCCAGTCCAGTTGGACCGTATAGGGATGCATACGCCCGGCACCACAAGTTTCTCTGTTGGAAACCGTAAGTGGAGGATCTATACTGGACAATTTTTCAGAGCAAAAGCCATGGAAGTACCTATAAAAAGCAATAAATCCCCCACAGCCCTACGATGGGCAAGAAAGGAAAGCCTTTCTGTAAGTAAAGGATCATTAATGAGTCAAAAAGCTCTTTTTGAATGGAATCAAGAATGCTTAGGGTTGTGGTGAGACACCATGCCCCAGATATAAGAACAATATTCCAGGAGAGGTCGGATTTGGGACACATACAAAGTGTATAAATTGGAAGGGGAAAAATACTTTTGGGTCGAAAAAGAAATCCAAGCTTTTTGAAGCTGACGTGGCTATAGATACATTGTGTTTATGCCAGTTAAGGTTACTTGTAAATGTGATACCTACAAGAGTGAAGGTGTCTTTGCTCTGTAATACTTGGCCGCTCATAAGTAGAGGATGAGTATTTGATGACTCTTTTGGCGACAAGGAACATGATTGTGTTTTGGATGCATTTAAAATAGACGACGTTTTTGGTACCCTAATCCAATATTAAATTAAGATCCTGCAAAAGAGATATCTGCATCGCTTTGAGTTTGTTTACAAATCAGGTTTAGTATTGTATTTAGGAACCTAAATAACTTGAGTGAAGGGTACTATCGTCGGCGAAACTATGAATGGAATTAGTTGTCGACGAGAGAAGGTCGTTGATGTGAAGAAGAAACAATGTTGGTGCCAGTACTGAGTCCTGAGGTACTCCAGTATTTACTTGGTAAAAGCTTGAAGAATGGCCGTCCACAATAACTGATATAAGTCGATCAGATAGATAACTAGAGAGCCAAGTACAGAGTTTAGTTGAAAGATCATAGGAGAGAAGTATAATAAGAAGTAAGGCATGCCAGACCTGGTCAAAAGCTTTGGATATATCAAGAGCAACGATCTGGGACTCACCTAGAAACTCAAGAGACCTAATAACTTAGAAATGAGAACGTGGCTTGTTACCTTCTCACCCCAAGCCCTTCAATTGTCCCTTTACATACAAAAGGCTACTAATTTAAAACTTTAAAGTTTATTCAGCAACTAGTTTGTTTTAAAACAAAACCTAAATAATACTTTAAATTCTGCATAATCATTTATGTCCATTTTTCCGATAAAAACCATGACATGTATTTAAATAACGAGTCAACCAAAATGTTTTGCAGCATAATACACACACACATCAGTGCTTGAATATTTCAAAATGATAAAAGTAAATATTGCTTTAACTGATGGTATTTTATGCACCGACATGCAATAAAGTGCTTGCTAAATTAAATATTTATTTTTTGCCGATAAAAAATAGATTTTAATTTAATTTTATATTAAAATTTCGTTTTATTTTTAATACTTTTTGTTCTGAGTATTTTTAAATTAAAGGGTATTTTATTTTTATGACTTAACGGGGTATCTCGAAAACTGTAAGGAATATTAAAAATCTAATATAGGACCCAGCAATCAGAAACCACCATTTTTAAATATATTTTGTTTAGATACGTAATTAAACTATATTTGCTGTTTAATAGTGAATACATTTTTGTCATCCAAACTAGTTGTCAAAATTGAAACAAAATGTCAGACTCTATTATCAGTAAAATTCTGTGTTGTTGGCTTTAATGTAAGTTTTTCAGTAAATAATCGAGCCGTATACCACTTGACCTACAAATTTTAATTTAATAAACTACCCAAATATTTTTTGCAAGATTAGCTTTGCAAATAGTTTCAAGACAATAATTTAAAAAAACCGTCTCGTGTTTTTGATTTTTAAATAAACACCCTTGACCGCTGCGCGGTCTCATGTTTTTATAAAATTATTGAACATTTAGGTTACATTTTATAGGTAGTTGTGGAAGAAATATGTAATCAACAATTACTAAACCCAATTTGAAAAACGAACGCAGAGTGATGCAGATATCTCTTTTGCAGGATCTTAATTTAATATTGGATTGGGGCGCCAAAAATCTCGTCCACTTTAATGCATCCAAAACACAATCATGTTCCTTGTCGCGAAAAGAGTAATCAAATACTCAACCTCTACTTATGAGCGGCCAAGTTTTACAGAGCAAAGAAACCTTTAATCTTGTGGGCGTCACATTAAAAAGTAACCTTAACTGGCATAAACACATTGTATCTATAGCCGCGGCTGCTTCAAAAACCTTAGATTTTTCTTTCGAGCCAAAAAGAATTTTTCCCCTTCGAATTTATACACTTTATATGTGTCCCAAATCCGACCTTCCTTGGAATATTGATCTCATACCTGGGGCATGGCGTCCCCCACAACCCTTAGCATTCTTGATTCCATCCAAAGAAAAGTTATTCATCTCATTAATGATCCCTTACTTACAGAAAGGCTTTCCTCTCTTGCCAATCGTCGGGCTGTGGGGGATTTATCGCTATTTATAGGTATTTCCGTGGCTTCTGTTCTGAAGAATTGTCCAGAATAGTTCCTCCACTCACGGTTCCCACCAGAGAAACTCGTGGTGCCGCGCGTATGCATCCCTATACGGTCCAACTGGACAGACCCCGAACTTCCCACTTTGTTCGTTCTTTTATCCCTACAGCTTCTAGAATGTGAAACCTGCTGCCCGCGGAGGTCTTTCCTTCCCCCTCCCTCCAATTCTTTAAGTATTTAAGTCCCGTGTCAACAAACTCCCTCTTACCTTGCTTAAGACACCCATGGTACGTTAGTATTTAGGATTTTAGCCTTCGTGGTTTGTCCAAAGAATAAAAAAGAACCATTTTGTGGCGGCGGCCATGTTGGAGTTTATTTTGTTCATATTGAGCTCTATTTTACGATTCAAACCTTTCTATTTGATTCCCGTTTTGAGGTAGTTGTGAAAAAAATATGTAATCCGCGATTTTGTGGCGGCGGTCATATTGAATTTTAATTTTTTAATAATAAGCTCTATTCTACCAATCAAACCCTTTCATTTGATACCCATTTTAAAGTTGTGGTAAAGTAATACGTAATCCGCCATTTTGTATCGGCGGCCATCTTGGATTTACAATCCTAAAAATATATATTTTATTGTCATTAAGATTGGTTTGTAACAAATTTCAGATCGGTCGGTCGTCAGGAAGCACGTCAAATTCCAATTACTAAATTTGATCCAAACAAACTTATTGCCTGTTACTGTATAACTTAATCAAACAACCCAGCTTATCTAAAAACTAATTAACCAAATAATTTGCTATTTGTTTAACTACATAATAATTGTGACATTACAATAGTTTTTAGAAAAGGTTAAAACAAAATAATTTGGTAGTCAATGTTTCGGGTCACAAAAGGTTTTAATTAAATTTGTTACAAAGCTTCAATTTTCAAAGCTAAATATAAATTTATTGCACGTAACTAGTCAAACGGAAAGTGACCAGTTTAATTAAAATTAAAATCTATCAGAGCCGGGAGGTCAGTAGAAATATTTCGAATGTAATATTACTTTTACAAATACATAATAAAAAATACGAATAAAACATATAATTATGAAATTTTCCAAATTAGCAAACTGGTATAGGGTTTTTAATAAGAGAGTCAGATCACGTCAAGTGGACCCCCCTTAACCACTTGATGATAAAATACCTACTTATTAAAATATAATTATCGAAAGTGGTTATACTTAAAAATCATCCCCCAAAAGAATTTTTAAAAATTTGAAAATTAACCCCATTTTCTTTACATTAAAAATTTTTGGTACTGCCATCTAACCAAGAAATTAAAAAAACCGGTTAGTTCTGGGAATCAGAAAAGATATTTATATTCAATCGTGGCATCATCAAGGTGTCTACGACCTAAAGCGGCTATGACAAGTCTTAACGAAGACGAAACACGTGTCGCCGTCTTGGTTGGGCCTGGGGAATTCCATTTTCTTTTGGAGATTCCGTAATTTTTAAACAACCAACCATGGTAGCCGAATTCTTACAGGTTATTATTCATTTATTTATTTCAACTGTCATTAATGAGCCATATGCCCAAAGAACCTTACCTTTTATTAATGTTTTTATATCAAGGCTCAAGAACCATTCATTTTTATATTATATCGCGGTTTGGGTGGAAAATACTGCTTTCTATATAATTTCTATCACATATTCAGTCACTGCTGTACGCCACCTACCTGGATTTGGCAAAACTATTTATCCGAATTCTGCAAACCCGCAGACTGATGGGCGGCCGGTTTCCTTATGGTTTGTTGGCATAACAGTATGTTGCATACCTAACTTTTGCCATGTACAACTAGATGGCGCACTTTTACCTACCACCTTTAACCTCTCGATGCCATGGCTGGTTGTTTTTAAATTTCTTGGTGAGATGACACCGGTTGTCTATATTTGTTAGTTTTGGGAATCAGAAAGGATATTTATAATCAATCGGGGCATCATCAACGTGTCTACGACCTGAAGCGGCTATGACAAGTCTTAACGAAGACGAAACACGTGTCTTCGTCTTGGTCGGGCCCGGGGTATTCCATTTTCTTTTGGAGACTCCGTAATTTTTAAACAACCAACCATGGTAGCCTACTGTCATTAATGAGCCATATGCCAAAGAACCTTACCTTTTATTATCTATAATTTAACATAACATTTTTTGCAAATTTTTTTGTTTAATATCATGTTTTTTATTAACTTTTAAATAAACAAATTTTATATTTAATTACTTTGCAGTATGATAATCGGAATTTTCTTTTTTAGCAATACGCGTTATACATTACAGTTTTTATTTCAAAGGAAAATTTTACTGCGCGGTATTAGTTTAAATAATATGAATTTTTATATTACGAAGCGGCGAGCCGAACAAGTGCCGCGCGCCACTGAGATTAGCTGTTAACCGGGGAATACACGGTCATGCAAAACTGTCACATCTGTCAAAAAAATCAAAGCTTGTGGGTAAATTTGACCGTGTGTATTAAAAAACTGACACATCTGGCTTGGCATGCGACTCGATGTCTGAGTTTGATTTTTCGTCACGCGCGTCATGCAAACTTGTGCATGTGTAGGATACGTCAGGTAACGTTTCAGTTTAGGAACGTCGTTTACGGGGTTATATTGTTGGTTTTGAGTTAACAAAATGGTTTTTGGCGCCGGGAAGATGTATTTCGTGATTTTATAGATATGTACCAAGGTTATCAATGCTTTTGGAAAGTTAAAAGTAATAAATACATTGACAAACATAAAAAATATGTTTGCTGAATTACGCTTATGTTCAAGTTGATCACACCACCAGCTGCCAAAACTAACGCTGAACTGACAGGTAGATCTGAATCGTGTGTATCAAAACCTTTATTTGTAATTTTCAATAATCAATCAATTATTTAATAAATAATCTTTACAGTTTAATTTTTCTATAGTTCTTATATTTTTAACAATATTTGCACAGAGTAATTAGGATATGTTTTATTAAGCTATATATTAAAAATTATTATTTCAACTGGCTAATATTTTCGGAACAATTTTTAGCTATAAGAGAAATATTGCACATTAAAAAAGGGCCAGGCACTAATAATACCGGCCTAATTTTGACATCTGAGCTTGCGCAGATGCAAAGTAGGATAAGGACTCCTTAATCAAGTATAGTGCCTGACTTTATTTATGTTGGTTTTGGGTCGTGCCTTATTTTGGTCTTATTTTAACTTCGGAACTGTTCGTATAACTGAACGGCTGCCGACGACAAAAAACTAAGTTTTTGGAAGTAAACATACTTAAAACCTTGCTTTTTCAACACAAAACAATAAAGAAAAACTACTAAGCCATTTACATAACGATCTAAGTTTTTTTAAATAAAAACCTTTAATATCTCTTTTGAATAGTGATATTATATACAGGGTGTTTTATTTAAAAAAGTATATTTTGAAATAAATCGAAAACCCGATGTTCAATTGTTTTTTTGTTGGCAGCGCGTTAATCAGCGAAAAACATGCTACTACTTTGCTAATTTAATCGACTTCGTATTAGCAATAACTTAAAATGATCACTCTGTATATATATATATATATATATATATATATATATATATATATATATATATATATATATATATATATATATTGTGTGACTAAAATAATTTTATACTGTGGTCTTATCCGACCTGTTCCAGTATTTACTTTTTTAAAAACCCCATGGTTATCCACCTATAGACCGTGTCGAATATGGTGGGCCACCCTGTATATATATCTTTTTATATTTTATAAGTTTTTAATTTTTGTATTATATTACACATCATTGAATATTTGATAAATGTGACATTAAAAATTCCAGTTCTATTACCATTTTTTATTTGACGATTTTACAAACAAATAGCAAATAAATTTTTTGCCATGCTTGACCGAATATTCGAAAAATAAAATGACAAATAGGAAACTAAACACGAGTCGTTTTTGGTAATATAGAAAATGTAAATATAAAGTTATGTACTTTTCAAAATTTTAAAAAGCCAACATAAATATCCGTATTACAGTTAAAACAGAAAAAAACTATGTTAAACACAGAAGCTAATTTTTACGAGCTCTGCTATCGGGACGGTATGTAAAAGCTGTTCTATTACTAGGGGAGGTTGGAGTAAATCAGTACGTCAATTATAAGCGTAGTTGGGATGTAAAAATATTGTAGCGAAATATGCATACTAGATGGTCTTTTTGTTGGGTACATACGCCTGGAAAGAATGGGACCGCTTCGGTCCTGGTCCCGGGAGTATAAGAGCTTACCCTGTTCAGCCCTATTGACCCCTATGAGCTGGCCGGTCGCCTGAAACAAAATAAAAGAAAAAACTCCCAAAACCATCCAAAAATTGTTATTACACATATGTCAAACCATTTTCAGTTTGCGATATTAAAAAGCATAAAAAGTTAAATCATTTTTAATTTAAATATTAGTTAATTTTTTATTTTTATTTTTAATTTAATTTTTAACTTGACAACGGTGGCAGACTTGCCACCGAAACGTCATTTTTAATTAGAATTTTTGGTGGTTTTTTTTATTTTGTGTTGGGATACCGGCCAGGTTATAGAGGTTAATGGGAAAATTTCTAGGGCAATTAGAGGGGTTTGTCTCTTTTTTAATGCCCATAGAGCATGTTTTATCACTTTCTCATGACTGGTGTTAAGGTTGACTTTGATATTTCTATCAGTTAGTCAGTTGGCATTTTTTATTTAACGATTTGCTCAAAATGGAAGAAATTCCACAAAATATAAGAGAAAAGGCCATAAAAGCAACCGAAAATCTTTTGTCAGTTAAATCAAGGCAACAGTATAATCGGGAGTATGGTATATTTGGTATTTGGAAAGATGCGAATGCAATTCTTCAAATAACCGAAACCGTTTAAATGGCATATTTTCAGGAACTGGTAAGTTATTGATTTTATTTTTAATACATATGTTTAACAAACTTTATTATTTTTAGTTGGAAAAATACCGTCCGAACTCTCTCTGGACCAAGTATTCCACCCTAAGGTCTACGTTGATGGTCTATGAAAATATAGACATTTCGCAATACCATCGTCTCATATCTTTTTTAAAAATTAAGTCGAAAGGATACGTCCCGAAGAAGCCTAAGTTTTGAAAGGAGAACAAATATTAAAATTTATTAAGAAGGCTCCTGATGATATCTACTTGGTACACAAAGTCATATTGGTAATGGGTGTTTTTGAAGGTTTAAGACGAGATGAGTTGGTCAAAATGACTATTGATGACATTGAAGATAGAGGAACAGTCTTGGTTATAAAGGTACCAGAAACTAAAAATTCAACTTCAAAAAGTTTTACTATCATTGAAGAAGATTTAGGCGGTTTAAATTTAATAAAAAAGTACACAACATTAAGACCAGCTGGAATAAAGGAGCGAAGATTCTTTCTTACCTATAGAAAGGATCGATGTACAGTACAACCCATTGGAAAAAATACCATAGGAAGCGTCCCAACATTGATCGCAAAATTTTTAAAATTGGATAATGCAGAAGCTTACACCGGCCACTGTTTGCGTCGCACATCGTCAACTTTACTTGTTGAGGCAGGTGCTTCGTTTGAAACGCTAAAACAACATGGGAAATGGAAAAGCTCTTCAGTAGCTGAAGGATATATAGAAGAAAGTATTTCATCCAAAAACAAAGTAGCCAAAATGATTGCCAATTCAGTTAATTCCGAGGTTAATTCCGTATCGACTATTGAAAATTCTTTAATGGACTGTTCTTCTATACAAAATAGCGTTAGTGCTACCACCGCTGCTACCATCACAAAAAACACCGACCATTCTATAGTGGGATCAGCTACATTTCAAAATTGTAATTTTTATTTTGGAAATAAAGTTTAATTTTTAGTATTGTTTAAAGAAAAATTATTTTTTGTATAAACTTGATCTTTATTGTGAGAGAAATAAAATTGGATAAGTAATAAAATTTCCATATTAGCGCATTAGGGCATTATAAGCGGGCATTATCATAATGCCCGCTTATAATGCCCTAGGTGTGATAGCAGGTATTATTGCTACCATAACATATTCCGTTTCTAAGGTATTACAAATCAATAATAGATGGGTAAAAAATTAAACTTTTAACATGGCTGTAGAATCACCGCCTTTTGGTCTCTAGATCGATTTTTGACACATTCTGTAAAAAATGTATAATTTAATTAAATAACTTATTAATAAATTAATTATATTTACTAATTTATTTTATTAAAACTGGCTTTTATTTCATTAAAACGCATAAATTCCAATTAATTTAATGGGGTGATCCACATGGCGAAAATATTACCCGCGGCATCACCGGTCTCCCTAACATGCGTTGTAAATTTGCAAATATCGATTTTGTTATTTTGTAATTAAAGCGGCCAGGCCATAAAACGTGATTACAGATATTCGGACAGGAAAAAAAATAAATTGGTAAATAAAAAGGCCCGAGCTTTTATGATTACGCTTTTTATGTAAAGCTTGATCAAAAAGTGCATTTTTATACAGTAATTTTTAAAACATTGAAATGCGGCGCATGTTGGGAAAATGTATTTGCAAAAAGAAAATCGCTTGTAAATTCCTGGTAATGGTTTCGTTTAAAAGATTTTGATTAAAAAAGATTTATTTTCCAGTTTAATTAGTAACATACAGAGTTAGTCGAAAAAACCGGAACGGTATATATTTGCAAGGTTGCCAAGTTTATAGTTTTCTCTGTAGGTTAGGGAATTTTTATATTTAATCAAAAATTACAGTTTCAGGTATGTACTCCCTTTAAACTTGACAATAAAACGGGTAAAAAGATTAATGTCTGTCAAAAGTTGTATTTTCTTTTTAACACGCTTTTATTAACTTGGGTTGTAACTATCTATCTATCAATCTATCAATCTGGCTGGCTATGTAACGGAATCTTTGAGCCTAATTTTAACCAACTTCCAGCTATTCGATTTCTTTGAAACTTTGCACACGTATTAAGGAAACATGACAATGCAATAATCTGCAAACAGTATCCCGTTATCTTTTTTTGGATCGCCAGGAAAAAAATTCCATTATATTATAAAAACAACACCTAGGATGCCATCTGTTGGCAACATTTCAAACTTTGCTATTAAATGAAGAAGACATTTTTTAGTTTTTACACAATTTGGTTAGTTGCACCATTGGTGTTCAATTTTTATGAACAATAAAAATATAGGGTTAGTTGGACCATTGGTGTTCAATTTTTATGAACAATAACAGTTAATAAATGCCGTTAACACGCTTTTTTATTAACTTGGGTTGTAACTATCTGGCTATGTAACGGAATCTTTGAGCCTAATTTTAACCAACTTCCAGCTATTCGATTTCTTTGAAACTTTGCACACGTATTAAGGAAACATGACAATGCAATAATCTGCAAACAGTATCCCGTTATCTGTTTTTGGATCGCCAGGAAAAAAATTCCATTATATTATAAAAACAACACCTAGGTTGCCATCTGTTGGTAACATTTCAAACTTTGCTATTAAATGAAGAAGAAATTTTTTAGTGGGTTGCAATATATTGGCAACGGTCCAAACATTGCCTGGATTGCCATCTGTTGGCAAAATTTCAAACTTTGCTACTTAATGAAGAAGAAATTTTTCTCTCTTGTTCATTAAAAAATGTTTTCGCCATTTTGTCAAGAGTAGCAGAAACTAAAAAATGAAAAATAATTAATAGTTTAAAAAACTAAAAAACACGCTTTTATATGCAACCGAACTAAAAATTAGAAAATAATTTTTCATTAAAAAAAATATTGTCATTTCATAGTAAAAAGCGTGGGGTGATAAATATATTAAATGTTATAATTATTATATTTGCAAATATCTATGATGGAAAAGTTATGAAAAAATAGTAAAATGCACCCCACGCTTTTTACTATAAAATGACAATATTTTTTTAATGAAAAATTATTTTCTAATTTTTAGTTCGGTTGCATATAAAAGCGTGTTTTTTAGTTTTTTAAACTATTAATTATTAAAATAATATTGGTATAAAATGTTCTTATCAAATCTCCCGCGAGTTTGAATTAATCTCCGTAAATTTTTTCTCGGTCGTATATTTTTTAAATATAATTTTTTAAATAAAATTCTCAACAAATTCGCAAAGTTTTCGGAAATAATTCAAGCTTTAGGGAGATTATAAGTGAAAAAATCATGCAATATGGTTTAAGTGAGGATCTTTTAAAGTCAAAAATGATAAAAGTTATACAAAGCTACTAGGTAGATGATTTTCGATAGAAACACTAACAATATATACCGCAGTAAGAAATAGTATATTACATAACAAGTGTCAAAAATGATATATTTCACACAAATGGAAATGTTGTCGCACGAAGCGATTGCCGAGTTCGACAATACCACGAGTTTTTCTACGACCAAAAAATATTTACATATATACTAAAAATTCTAAGTTTTTTTTTCATAATGTCAACACAGACAAGATAAACTGACAAATTAGACGTAAATCAATGTCAATACAATAAAATCAAAATAAAGAAATTCCTTATACCTAATGGTATGTAAAGCATGTATTTTAAAATTAAATTTTTGTTTCTTACAAAAGTGTTTTTCACTGTTATTCCTTTAATAAGGTTTTTCAAATTACGTGAAAAAACCGTACCACTAAACAAAACACTAAATAATCTTTGAATAATAATAAGTGTAGCCTATTCTCACGAATGGATTAAATTAAATTTCAAATCTGGTTTAATAACAACTCCATTTTTATCTTTTCTTTGCCTTTTTCTAACAAGGGATGTATTATTTAGGAAACAAAAAACCGCTTGGCATTTTGTGCAAACTTTGTGGTTAGGTTATAATGTTATAATTTTACAAATCGGGGTCCCGCAGAACTTTAGACACTTCCAAACTTACATGTGTTTAATGGGTTGCCCATTATTATACAGGCATTTGCTATAAAATAATTATATCTATAAACTAATAAACCTTTAAACATAAAACTAAAATTATTATAATTTGAAAAAGAGATAATGTGTGTTAGAACTGGTAAGTCAAAACCTTCAGTTTGTTAAAAATATATTATAAATATATTTTTAACGGAATTTAAGCATCTGTCACTGTCATGTTCTTTTTAACACTAGTGTTGAAAAGTAGATTTCAACACTAGTGTGATATTATTCGTTTTCTAAAGGATCAAGGAGTGTGTTTTATGTCATTTTTATTAGTGGTCGTAGGAAAAAGTATATTTCACCCCAGTGTTGCAAAATTATCAATTGTTTTCCTATTTTCTTTGTAAAGATAAATAACCTTATTATTTTTTGTAAATAATGTGGTCAAAAAAAAGGGTACATTATACTTGTATTAAATGTGTTATTAAATTCAAAGCCCGTCTTTCAAAAACATATTTTTAAATTAGCAAGATAAAAAATGCTGCAATACTTGAATAAGTGGTCGATTTTACTAAAAAAACGAAAGTAATAAAAATAGTCGGACTCATAAAACTTACTTAAACCGAAAAAAGATCCAGGCTAAACTGGAAAAAAATCCATTAAAACAGTTTCCACAAATGTATTCTCCCGAGATCCTGAGAGTGCGGTGCACGTTGTCCCTGATAATTTCTAATTATCTCCGATAATTATCTCGATTTTGCTTTCTACGACCTTCGGAGATTAAGTCGAAAGAAGAGCTAAAGCACAGTAGCTCTAAAAAAGATATAACGCTTATCTGGTCTTAAATACCTATACAGGTGCTTGATTTTTGTTGGAAGTTCATTGATGGGTATAAAATGGTAAATTAATGAAGCAATAGTAAAGGGTTTACCAATAAGAGCATCAGAACTTTAAAATGTTACTGTAACATAATTGCTTAGAATAATGTCACCAAACTGTCATAGTTGTGTTCAGTAGTGACTGGCAAGTCATTAGGGAATAGCATATTACATTACAAGTGTGGAAACTGACTAATTTCACACGAGTGAGAATATTCTAGCCGAGTGCGAAAAACCCACGAGTGTAAAAAGTCATTTTCACACGAGTACCTACTGTACACTATTTTTCCTACGACCACAAATTATTCACCAAAAAAAAAAAAAAATTAATGTTTGTCTTTACAGAAAAGATAAAAAACAATTGAGAACTTTGCAACATTAAGGTGATTTTTACTTTGTAACACTAGTGTGATATGTACTTTATCTCACTGCTATATTATACTGTTTTGACAATATTTTTACATCGAAAATCACCTACCTAGAAGCATTAGTTATATAACTTTTATCATTTTGGAATTTAAAAAGGCCCTCACTTAATAAAAATTGTATGGTTTGGTTAGGTAATAACGGTAATAGTTTAATACGGTTTTCTGCTATTTTAAGGGTTTTTTTAAATTATTGATACTTACATATTTTAGATACTCTTCTAAATAAAACGTAAATGGCGCATATCCAAAATATTCCGTTTTTTAAAAATATCAGTAAACAAATATACGGGACCGGGGAGTAAAAAGGGGTGCTGGGTGGGGTAAAATTGGTAAAACGAGTTAACAAAACTGAACATCACATGTAAAATTAGGTAAAAATTACATTTTTTTATCATATTTTTGTGAAAAAATATAAAAAATATAAAAATTGTAAATGCATAACCTAAAGTCCTAAAAGTAAAAAAAAACGACTACCAAACGTCCGTTATATCATGCAAAATTTGGAAAGCATTTTTCAACCTCGGAATGGTCCGATTCTATTTATGAATGGATAAAAGAAAGTGGATTCATAAAGTGTGTATTAGCCTCAGGTTTAATTAAGGGATTAAAAAAAAAAGATTTAACTAGTTGTTTTAGTACACGAAGACAGAAAGAAAGGAATTTGATCTATAGGAGTTTTTTCTCTGGCGCTTTAGGACGAACGGTCAAGCGGCAAGGCTGCCTCTATAAAGTGCGTGCTCAAAGGTAAAAGGGAGATTTTTAATTTGATCTGCTTACCTGACAACAGTGTCACTGAGCGAGTAGTTAGTGAAAGTTGTTTTTGTGGTTATGTCTATTTTTGTTTATGTTTTTATTTTTGCGGAAATTTTATTATTACTCTTTTAAATATTAGAAGAAAGCTTATACTGTGTAGTGACTTAACGTTAATAAGATGATCTTTGCTAATTTTGGTTCTACTGTTTAAGGTAAGTAAAAAGATTTTTACTGTCACTACAATAATTATGTCACTTGCAAAACCAATAGCAGTTTTTAGAATGACATCATAATATATATCACACGAGTGTTGTAAAGTACTTTGCAACACCAGTGCTGTAAAGTACTTTGCAACACTAGTATGATATAACGCATTTTCTATGCATGAAACCAGTGTGCTATTTGCTATTTTCACAAGTGGTCGTAGGAAAACTAAATATTATATATTCTTAAACTGATTACGTCAATTAAAACAGTTCTTTTAAACAATAGTAGGGGAGTCACTATGCTAAATGGGGATTGACTCGAGCGTCATAAAGACCTATTGGGTTGCAAAACTTAGATGATAAAAGGAAAAAATGTTATATATTGAATATATTTTCATCAATGGGGAAGCGGCTATAGCTTTTTAGATATGCCAAAAAATTAAAAATTACCTTTATTATTTTAGATTGTGAAAATCGTTCGGATCGTATCGGATTCTATATTTTTGTTATCCTTATTTTTTTTTAATTAAAAAAATAGCGAGAATGTCTAAATGACCTTTTTTTCCAACTTTGTAGCCCTCCGCTTCCTTTACTTCACTCTTAAATTGCCAGATTAGTGGAATAGACCCTGTTTAGCATGTAATTAACTTACCCTATTTTAATCTGACGCGCTTGACAATTTCTGATGGATAAATTTTGGTTTTTATGATCGGCCCTGTATACGAAGTTCATATTTGGTGAATATACTTAGCCGGTACAAGCTATCCTACGTACTAGGTATATTAATCTGCCGCGCTGTAGTGAATCCCGAAATCCCCTCTTGGGCTTCCCTACAATTAAAAGAATTATCTAAAAACTTTTTGCTTTATTTACAACTAACATCGTGCGTTTTGATTGGACCACCCTCTATTTTAGAAAATGTATTTTCTTCCAGGCTTACGCGGTAAATCTTCCGGAAAGAAATAACCTCATTAAAATTATCAAGTAAATTATCCTCAATTTATAGATTAACAAGTTTTTATTTTAAAGTAGCACGTGTAGTTGCCCTCATTTACATCGACCCAATTACCGTTGTTTGAGAATGGGTCCCGAAAGTATTCTTCAAACCTCTTTTACCATCCACTTTCACAAAGAATTTTGTTACAAAGAAGCGGCTTATTACCGAAATAATTTTCTGCATAAACAACATTTTAATTAAAAGCTTAGGCAGTCCTTTGTTGTGTAACAGATGCAAGTTATTAATAAATTTAATTACCTGAAAGGGTACACCTTTTTCTTAAAATTTAATTTATTTTTAGGCCAGTCAGGACTTTCTTTAAGAAAATGACGGATAAAATTAATTTATAAAGATGTTTGCAGGGTGTTACTACGAGGGAGGCTCGATAAACACTTAGCCTTAACGCCGGATGGCGCTACTATCAAAATACAAATTCAGGGTGCTTCACAACTTATTCTACAAACTTCAAGGGCTAATTCAACAATAAAAAATTAAAAAAAAACTTAATATTTTTTTAAATTTTTTTAATCTTTGGACAAACCACGAAGGCTAAAAGCCTAAATACTAACGTACCGTGGGTGTCTTAAGCGTAAAAGGGAGTTTGTTGACACGGGACTTAAATACTAGAAGATTTGGGGGAAGGAAAGACTTCCGCGGGCAGCAGGTTCCACATTCTAGAAACTCTAGGAATAAAAGAACCAACAAAGTGGGAAGTTTGGGGCCTGTCCAGTTGGACCGTATAGGGATGCATACGCGCGGAACCACGGGTTTCTCTGTTGGGAACCGTGAGTGGAGTAACAATACTAGACAATTCTTCAGAGCAGAAGCCATGAAAGTACCTATAAAAAAGCGATAAGTCCCCCACAGCCCGACGATGGGCAAGAGAGGGAAGCCTTTCTGTAAGTGAAGAGTCATTAATGAGACGAATAGCTCTTCTTTGAATAGAATCAAGAATGTTTAGGGTTGTGGGGAACGCCATGCCCCAGATATAGGAACAATATTCAAAGGGAAATCGGATTTGGGACACATATAAAGTGTATAAATTAGAAGGGGAAAAATACTTTTTGGCTCGAAAGAGAAATCCAAGCTTTTTCGAAGCTGCCGTGGCTATAGATACAATGTGTTTATGCCAGTTAAGGTTACTTTCAAATGTGACGCCCACAAGATTGAAGGTGTCTTTGCTCTGTAAAACTTGGCCGCTCATAAGTAGAGGATGAGTATTTCATGACTCTTTTCGCGACAAGGAACATGATTGTGTTTTGGATGCATCAAAATGGACGAGATTTTTGGCGCCCCAATCCAATATTAAATTAAGATCCTGCGAAAGAGATATCTGCATCGCTCTGCGTTTGTTTTTTAAGTCAGGTTTAGTGATGGGTTTAGGAACCTGAAAACTGGAGTGAAGGGTACTATCGTCGGCGAAACTATGAATGGAATTAGTTCTGGACGAGAGAAGGTCGTTGATGTGAAGAAGAAACAATGTTGGTGCCAGAACTGAGCCCTGAGGGACTTCAGCATTTACTTGGTGAAAGCTTGAAGAATTGCCGTCCACAATAACTGATATACGTCGATCAGATAGATAACTAGAGAGCCAAGTACAAAGTTTAGTTGAAAGACCATAGCAGGGAAGTTTATTAAGAAGTGCGGCATGCCAGACCTGGTCAAAAGCTTTGGATATATCAAGAGCAACGATCTAGGACTCACCTAGAAACTCAAGAGACTTATTCCAGCAGTGTGATACGAAGGAAAGAAGATCTGCTGTAGATCTTTTGTGGCGAAATCCATACATAAAATTTGTCCTTAGGCAAGTTTCTGTCACATAACCTGTCAAAATAATGTAAATATTGATACATTGGATTTATGGTCGTTGAATTGCTCACTTAAAAACATTCTGTTTCCCAATTATTACGAATATGTATTATCATTCATTGGATGTTATAACCGAAAAAAGTATTGGACTGGCATTATAACATAACCTTTCGGCGACGTTGCCATATTTCAGTCATATAGCATATTTTTCTCAATTATTTATTAATAACTCCTATCACAAGCTCTGAAGTTCGAATTTTAAGCCAAAATGTTAAGAATTGTTTTTTATCCGTTGATTTAACTTTCAATAAAATCTGAACATCACTTGTTCTTTTTAACTAAAATAAAATCTGCGATTTCCCATAAGGATCAATGGCAAAAACAATTATTTTATTATATTTTTAACTTTTTTTTTAGTTTTCTGTAGACCTTTAAATTTAACTGATTTATATTCTTAATATAAAGTACCAGTATGCTAAGTTCCATAATTTTTAAAACATTAATTCTTACACCGGTAATACTACCTTTAAAACATCATACTTTTTGTCTCACTTTGTATATCTTACAAGATAATAAAAACTGATTAGAAATCTGCAGCATTAACTTAAAATATTTAAATATTTTTGTTTATTTTGTACACTAAAAAATTAAAAAGTTTAAACAGGTCTAGATTTATAATTTGACACCCGGTACACTAAACTTTATTCAAAAGTCCATAACAGTACTAAATAATTCAATAATAAATCTTTTAGCCCAACTTTATTAAACTAACTTTGAAAAGCTGTATTGATAAAGCGAACATTTTGCTGACCAAAACCACATATAGAGCATTGTTGGAGCTTCCAAAGCCACGAGGGGTTTACTTTGATGTTCTAGGGTTTCCGCACCTTTCCAAAGTGTGGCTAGAAGTTGACATGTTAACACCACTCGCAAAACTATTAAAAGAACATTTTAAATCCACTTAAAGTTTAATCAAATATTTTTTACATAAATTTCTATAACAATACGAAGTACAGGGGGCATTTTTTTAAGACTTACAATGGCTATATTTTCTGAACCATATCATTATCTGAAAATATCAAAAGGAAAAAAAAATTCGTTTTAAAAAAGTTACGCTTTAAAACACTCATGTAGTGGCATCAGAGACAAGAATGAGACGAGCAACTAAATGTAAATAAATTATCCGAGAGAGAGATAGCTGCTGGGCCTTCCTTGTCTGTCTTCAAGGAAGGCAAACGCAGCTGGCGCGTGAGTCGACTTTATCGTTTGCCCGCCAAATTCAAATTATATAGCTGTGTTATTTTTGCCCTTAATGTTAGGTACTTGTTTTTGTTTCCTATTAATATAAAATATTGGGGTTTAGTTCAATAATTACACACACCAAATTAAAAATGTCATTTATTTGGTTTTTATAAAGATTTTTTCTCACAGATAACCATGTCAATATTACCTTAAATTGTCTGTTGACGAGCATAAATTTAATATATACACTGTGATCACTAATAAAAGTCAATATTCAAAGTCCAATTAAAGGTAAAAAACCACGAAACACACAATAAATCACAGAAAATGTAAACAAACTGTCCAAACAAATCGGCCATTGAAAAATATCAAACACAAATATCAAATAACATTTTGGCGTGACTGCCTGCGGCAACGTTGTCAAGTTAAAAATATTCAATTCATGGTATATTTTCTTTCTCTTAATTAGATGTGAGCCAAAAAAGGACATTAAAGTTTATATGCAGAAATTGTAAACAACTTGGCAACCAGGGCAAAGCGATGATTGCTCCATCTACGATAGCCTGCCATGATGAAAGACAAAGACATATTTATTGGAACTTGCGTTAAACTAGAAAGAGATAAATACAATGGACAAATTTTTAGGACCAGTTACTCGTCTCATTGTTGTCTCTGGTGGCATACTTATTTTAATGATAAGTATAAAAAAACGTTTTTTACCGGTCCTGAAATAATATATTTTCGAGGACGGTCACGTTTACTTTCGTCTAGAATATTCTTGTGGATGGCAACTGTTAAAATTTTAGTTGAATCGGACTAGAAGTTTTGTTTCGACCGCGTGTTAAAACTGACGTAACTGTAGATTTTAGAAAAATGAAAAAAGAGCCATATCGGTCGGTAATTCGATCCTTGTTTTTGAAAGGGAAGTAGCGCAATCAAAGAACACTTGGATGCTGTGTACGGTGACTCGTCTTCTTCGCTGACGACCGTCAAAAAATGGTTTAGCAAGTTTTAAAGTGATCGCAAATCGGTTTTTAATGAACCACGCCCAGGAGCTCCAAAAACGGCATAAGGTAACAAAAATCCACGATCTTGTATTGGTAGACCGTCGATTGAAGGTGCGCTTAATGGCTGAGACAGTAGACAGCTCAAATGACCGTGTGGGTCATATCGTGCATAAGAAAGATGTCGGCGAGATGGGTGACACGTTTGCTCACTCCGGACAACAAGCGCTACCGTGAGACCGCTTCAGAGCAGTTTTTGACTCTGTTTAAGCGCAACCCGAAAGAGTTTCTGCGTCCTTTCGTTACCATCAGCAAAACATGAATTTACAGCTACACACCGGACACCAAGGATTAGTCGGCCGCGCTTGTGGCTGTTCCGGTTGTATCGGGAGCGTCGATCACCGGAGTTAGGC